>VWPU01002204.1:0-18003 GCA_013398955.1 Callaeas wilsoni
ACACACAGACACCCCTGCACACAGCCTGGGGCACAAACACACGTCCTGCACAAGGACTGACACACACACACACACACGCATATCCCCTGTACAGCGCTCATCTCTCTCACACACACTCTCCCCCCTCACACACCCCCCCACACACAAACCCCCCCAGAAACCGCCCCACACATGCTCATATCTCTCTCACACACACTCTCCCCACTCACGCAGCCCCGCACAGCCCTGTCCCTGCACAAACCATCACACGCACGCTGTGTGCACACAGAGAGCCATGTGCATCACCGTCACCCAGGTGTACAGCAGCCACCATGGAGACACTGTCCACAGCACACACTCCCGGACATCCACACCTCAGTGGCCATGTGCACACACATCCTCTTTCCAGGTACCTTTTCCCATTTGCTAATTCCTGCCATTTGTGTGCACCCAGGGATCTCTTCCCATCCTGTCTCGGGCTTTAAGCTCTAAACATCCTCATTTTCTTTCCCCAGGACATCTCCCATGTGCTGGCTAGTGCCTTTAAGGACCTGTACACTGGAGATGTTTTTGAGGTGGACATGGCAACAAATTGGATTGAGTCCCAAGGAGGAGACAGTGTTTATCAAGAGAGTTACACAGATGAGCTAGAGAAGGTACAAGTCCAAACCAAGTCAGAGTTTGGAGCTCTTTAATTGCTACTTAGATCCTCTGTAAAATAAAATTAAAAGGCAGATGTTGATCCTACAACTGACATTTAAATGAATATTTACTTGAGCACAGTTTCCCACAGAACCTTTCGAGTAAGCTAATATTCACATGATCCTTCATGATATTGTTATCTCTAGTTGGCTTTTCAGACAGTACAACCAGTAAAAGCAGTAGCCCTTTAAATGCCTATTGTACTGGGTGAAAACGTTTCCCTGTACCTTCTGATCAGTGGCCCAGGTTTCTTATCTTGTCATCACTCCAATAGCTGTTGTCAGTGTACAAAAGTAGAGGCTGATGCTGGATGATTTAAGCCACAGGTAATTTTTCTGCTTTGTGTCATCACAGAATGACAGTGTTTTAACAGGCCAGTTGATGCTTGTAAAGTAGTGATGTTTTACTAATATGTCTTTGTTTACCTCTCAAAAACACATAGAAAACATCTACCTGTAACAGCTCAAATTTCTCTGTATTCACCCATGCCCGTGGCAGCTTCTTGCTGAGTATAAGAGCCGACTGACAGAAGCTGACAAAGCAGAAGAGGAGATCATTCAGGCCCAGGCCCGAGCGAAAGCTGAAGATGAAAGGGTTCTAAACCAGATGAAGATTGATGCAGGGGAAGATTTCCACAAATTGGGGCTGCCACCAGGTGAGGATTTTGTAATGTTGCTCCCCAGTACATGCTTATGGTACCTGGACACCAACTTGGGGTTGTCTTTACATCAACAGAGCAACTTTGAAGGATTTTGTGCAGAGGTTTGGGTAGAGTAACATCTTTTTAACACTGAGAAACTCAAAAACCAGGTCATGTTCAAGGTATTAAATTTGAAATTGAAGGGTTACCACTTAAATATTACAAGTGTACATACCTTGGAATATAGCAGCAACAAATAGATTAAATGTTTCTCCAATGGGTGCTTAGCTGGGTTTGAACTGAATTTAGAATTGTGGAGAAGCATGTCCAAGTCTTGGGATTAAAATACCAGACTATGCCTCTCTAAAAAGAAATTACCTGACAGAGGTGAGTTATAAAAACAACATTACTTTGGATTGATCAAGATAGTGTGTTTTAAGGAGCTAATATTTTGCTTGTTTTTTCTTTTTGTTGGCTTTACTGTTGCAGTGGCATCCTCTTTTCGGTGGATTGTGGATAATGAACTTCTCAGAAAAAATAATTTAATCTGTCCCGAGGATTACATCACTGAGAAATTACCTCTTGCTAAAGCCCCAAAAGGTAACTTTTAAAGCAGAAAGTAATTTAGACTTTTTAGAACACTCTATAATTGAAGTATTGGAGGATGTAACAGATCTGAGTATATTTTTATAGTTTTCTGCCAAAGCAAAAGGGACTAGTATTTTAAGCATAACGTTCCACTAAGAGCACATTCTCAAAGTATAATTGATAAATTCAAAAGTACTGAGTTTAGATGTTCTTAAATATGTATTTAATCATCGTTGCACATTTGTTTACAGTTTTTTCCATCTTAAAAACTGTACTAATGAGTGTTCTATCTCTATCCAATTTCATTAGCACGAAAGCTGCAACTACATTTTGTGTACAGAGAAGGGAAGCAGTTACATTAAAGTAAAAACTATTTTCAGTGAAATGAAATTGTATTCTTTATTTAGGATTTAAAATTTTTCAGTTCTGGAAATATATTGGTTTTATTTGCACGTGAAGATCAGTAAGAAAAATATTTTGGTCAATGTCAAGACTTCTTTAATTCTTTTATTTATGTGTAAGCCAAGATGAAAAGTTTTAGATCATTAAAATTAATTTTTACAGTCAAGCCAAAACTAACATTTCAGAGTAATCAACTTAGTCACAAATTTCAAGATTTGCGTTTTGGTTTTTTTCCGTAGTAATTCCAAACAAAGTCAAAAATCTTGCATCTTAAAGTTGGTGGCAGTTTTGCTGTCTAACCATAGGAACATGGGACTAGATGGTACATCCTAGTTTTATCAGTTTTCTGACTGTCATAAGTGCATCACATAGATCTTTTTGTAAACTGAACAGGGCATTTAAGGTTAAGATTTGTAGGGTTAACGTATCTTTCTGGGAGTAATGTAACTGTCTTTGTATATAACTATTTAATTAGTGCTTCTAAAAGCTTTCTTACTAAAGATCTAAGCTTTGTTTGTACAAAATAAGTTATAAATAGAAATTAAATTCTAGAGGATTTAAACTTAATTTTTGCCATCAGCAAGACTTAAACTCCTATACCTATGCTTAGACTAAATGCTTGTTATTCATGCTTTCCTCTTACAGAATTAATTTTTATCTTTGAATTGCAGGAGAGTCAGAACCTGGATACCTGAAAGGGGCACATAAACAACGCGCTTTTTCACTGGACGAGAGTATCTACTTACCTGGCAGTGTGACAAGTGTGTCTTCAGCTCTGCCCTCAACTCCAGACTCCAGCCACGAGGCTAAAACCGTGAGTAAGGTACATTTTACAAGTTAGTTTCGGTCTGTCTGATCTGTCAGGCCTGTTGCTGTTCCTGCAGCAAAGGGTGACTATCAACCCGTTGTTGATTTGACTCCAGTACTTACCACATTTCCTCTGTTAAAAAAGGAGAAATACTGTATTTTATATATCAGTTTTCATTGCTGTGTAGCTTTAGTTAGACATGTGCAGCTCCCTTTTTCATCATTCTCAAAATCACTGTGTTTAATGTTGCTCTGTGCACTCTTGTTTTTTCAAAGAAAACTAAAGCCTCACAGAAAGGAGCCGGGAAAGAAAGTAAGTCCTGGAAAGCAGAGGAGATAAGTGAGTACCTCGCCAGACTTGAGAAAAGACAGAATTACTTGAAGAACCCACGCTTTTTCCCACCAAATACTGTTCACGGAGGCAAATCTCTTGTAATTTCTCAAGAAAAAGTGGAACAAATGGTAGCCAGAAGAAAAGCAGAAGATACCAAAGGGTATGCAGTGTGTACAGTTTCTGGATTCTGGGCTGGAGCACACAGAGCTCCGCTATAGAATTGCTGTGGATTTACCTGGAGATACTTTGAGCTAAATTTCTTACATAGTCTCTTAATAACAAAGTATGTCTGTATGAGATTTTGGTTTTGCCAAAGGAGACATTTTGCAATTTCTCATTTTAAGAGTACTAGAGAACCAGGCAGTAAGATAATGTCTCCTTTTTTATATCTTTCAGAGGTACCTCATCTGTTCCTGTGTTTCATGCCAATCCACCTTCTGTCCTGTTTTTGTATGATAAAGCTGGGCAGGTTTATGAGGTGAGAAGCTTCTTTGTAGAGAGTTAATTCTGCCTCCCTGAGGAATTGTGTCCTATCATGATCTACATATTTCACCCAATCTTTAGCCTTTCTGAATTTTAATAAAAGTCTGAGTTTCTTCTGTATATTGGATTTATGACCCTTTAACTTCCTTGAAGATACTCCATCACACCTGCCACTGACACACAAACCAGTGAAGACTAAATGGACCCTTCTGAGTTTCTGCTTTGTTTTGGTACTATCTGAATCAGCCTTTATGGAAGAAATTGGGATTTTAGGGTTGGTTGTGATGATGAAGTAATTACTACTAGCAGTATTAGTAGTACTAGGGAATTGCAAATATTTTAATGAGTGATGATAAGTACAATGGAGCATTTTATTTTCTTTTTAAATGAAGATGACTATAGAGCTACAGAACATCACTTCAACAGGTCAACATGTAAGACTTATCCCCCCTTCTACGTCAGTATTTTTCATTTGTTCAGGTAAGGGTTCTTTTTCTGCCTTTAAAATGTTAACACATAAAAAAAATCTAATTTCTGCTCTAACAAAGATTTTTCAGAGATATTCTGTTTGGTTCTGTTATCCATAGTGGTCAGTTCTTTAGAAACTGACAGCTGACTTAGGGCCTTTCACATGCAACTCATAAGCAGATTGAAATGGTCTAATGAGGAATTCAAGAAGACCAAATTAAAGTGTTTGATTTTAGATTGAAATGTATCTGTGGAACACCTAGATGGAGTCTTATCCAAAATTCATCTAGGAACAGGTGTAGTTTCCAATGAAAAAAATTAGGAGGAGAGGGCAGTTAGGAAGGATAGGTTGGGGGAAAGTTGAGAAAATTATCTTTCATTCAACAGGATAGCCAGACAGGAGAGATTGTCTAAGGAGATTGTGATACCCCAGGAGTTGGAGGAATATTTAGAAGCAGGTAGATGCCTCCATGGAAGCCCTTTTGTCTCGTGGTAAAGCAAAGCTGAGTAATGTCTCTAAGCTTCTCCTCAGTGTTTTCTGTGTTTATGAGGAGCATATTTCAGACAAAGCAATCTTTGAGTTCCCTGGAACATGTGCACATTCCTAGATTTCACTGCCAGGCCTCTTGTGCTCATCCTTTTTTATCAGCTTGACTTAGGCAATAAATGGGGGGAGTTTACAGGCACTTTTCCAGAGGAAGATGTGATCATAAATACTACTGCCAATTTGGGGAGGTTTTAATTTTTTTTTTTTAATTTTCTGCCTTTATTTTTTTTATTTTTCCCCCCAAGGAAAATATCCAGGAAAGGGAGGAATGATTGCTCCTGGAATGGCATGCCAGTATACAGTCCAGTTTATTCCTGAATATCTGGGAGATTATGAAGATCATATATTAGTGGAGAGTCAAGTATCAGAACCTTTCCTCATCCCAATCCAAGCTAAAGTATCACTTCCAGTATTAACATGTCAGTAATGTCCAGATCACTTCCAGTATTAACATATCAGTAGTGTCCAAATACTAAATTTTTCTAAAGTTAAGCAGACTTGGTTTTTTTTATTTGACTGTCTTCAATTTCGTGTCACAAAACAAATGTGGAAAAAATTGGCAGTGCAGTTTCTACATTTTGATATCTATCTCATTTTCACTTATCATAGATTTATTAGTTATTAGAATGTAATCCTGTTGGATTTTTCTCCAATTATTTGTTCTTGCCATCTTAGGCTCTTTTTTTTCCACTATATTGGAGGACTGAGTAGGAGCCACATTTCTAGGTTTTTTTGTTGATTCCTGAACTCCCAATTGTAATTACTAATTCTAAATATTATGGAATTATGTTTTAATTATAACTATTTGATGCTATTAATTAACATTCATGGAATTTGAAATTAATTACATATGGATATGGCATACCTGCACCTCTCAGATATCTAACCTCAACTATAACAAACAGGATTACTTTTGCAAAAATTTGCTTTGGTTTTTTGTAAATTCACCTTTCCTGTTATACTGAGCTTTTTTTAAAAAAAATCATCTTACTTTTTATCATTCAATAATCTTTAAGGAGGAAGGATCATCTTACATCATTAAAATGTAAGATGAATGTAGAAATATACCTCTCACGCTGCCCAGCTTCCAAATGGAAGGAATTTGAGGGGGTTTAGGATTCCAAAACCTGACATGTTCCCATGCAGTAATGTCTGTAAAGAGTTATTTCATCAGCAGCCTTCGCTGTCTCTGAGTCTGATTTTCTGTGTTACTCGTTGCAGTGCCTGACATTATAGACTGTGGTTCCTGCCTTGTTGGAGGAATAAAAACAACAGCAACTTTGTGCAGAAATGAGGGAGTTAGGGCTGGGAAGTTCTCTATAATGCCAGAGAAAGCCTGGCCAGCTGATGCTGAGGTGAGTGATGAGAAGGGAAATACTGGACCCAGCATGGTGTGGGTGCCCTGCTGTGAAGGCCTTTTGAGCCAGTCGTGGTGTATTAGCACAGAAGTCATAAGGCCTTGCTGGAGACATCTGCATTATGCCATTCCTTCAGGAATTCACATTTATCCTCAAGACCAATCTCCCTGGATGGCTGTACCTTCTTCTTGTGCTCTGGCTTGCCTTTGGAAGAGGTTGTCTTGCTCAGGGGAGAAGTAAACTGAGGCCTAGATGAGAGAAGGGAAACTGGCTCGAACTTTACCCTTACCTTTAAAGCAAATAGAAATGCAATCAATTCTAGCGTTGCTTGAGGTAATTTCCTCTCCCTCCTCACCAAAACCATCCCATACTGACCTTGCTGCGCCTGTAGACACAGCAGTCCAGCCCAGTCCTGCTCTGTCTTTAGCTCCCCATCACAAACCAGGGCCTAAGTGTGATGGACAAAGGAGATAAAATGGGACAGGTAGACTGGCATTTTTGGCGCTGGAGGAAAAGCAGATGGGCCAGGTTGTCCATCCAGAGACTTTACGGTTCCAACTCAAAGTGAGTTTTAAGCATGGAGAAACAGACAGAGCCACTCTCTCAGGAGAGCTGTTCTGCTGTGAACATGAATAGTAGGGCTTCTGATGCTGTCATTTGTCTTCAGAGACTGCACTTTCCCTCCTGCTTTCACCAAGCATTATAAAGCAGGGAGCATTTTTTTTTCTAATTAAGCCATATTTATGAGCTACATTCTTTTGAGATGTGTGAAAAAAAAGTATGGTAAGAGGTAAAACAGTGATGTTGAAGTATACTGCCTGTTTCAGGTAAATCTGTGTTTTAAACACAACAACCTGATCAATTTAATTTTTTTTTTTTGTTTTTTAAATACCTTAGGTGACTGCCACTGCTGATTTTGTGATAAAGGATCCTTTTAGGATCCAGCCTGCAGTTTTGGAGCTAGCTCCAGGGCAGAATGCAACAGTAGAGGTTAGTGCCAGCTGCTATGGAAAGGTATTTTACTTCACCAAATAAATTAACAAGCAAGATCATTTTAGAAGATCTGGCTGGACCTTGCAAGTTTGGGTTTGTGTGAGCAAAATATGACTCTGACTGTTTCTTGCAAGTGTAAGTTTTAATTACTAATCACTAAAATGCTCCTTCAGGGAATATTTGCAAATTGAAGTGTATTACTTAGGGGCAGAAATCAGTTACAGACCTTGCTATTTCCCTTCTCTCTTTCAGGTAGTGTTTTTCCCTTCTTTGCCAGAAGCCTCCCAGCAAACATTCACCATTTTGTGTGACAATTATCCAATCCATTGTGTTACAGTCACAGGTTTGTTTCTAGCACCTTTCTTATTCTGTAGATACTCAGATTATGTGAGTGGTGATTGATGGCATGAAGTGATGGTAACATTTATGTCATTGGATTAAGCAAATACTGTGTCCCCCGATGGCATTTTTTTGTATTGTTGTAACTGCTCCTTCCCAGTGTATGGAATACATTGGATTCAGAAAACATTGAGCTCTTAACCTTCAGGAGGCAAAAATCCAAATGTAAAATGTCACAAAGTCACAGAAAGAAAACCAGTTGCCAGGTGCAACTCGCCTCTTTTACTTTTCTATCAATAACTTGACAAACTATGAAAGATCAGGTGTAACAGGGCAGAAATTAACCACATTTGGGGCACATCTTAGATGAGGGTGTTCAGGAGAGGTAAGCAGTCTTTGGATTAGCTAACGAAACCAGTTCCAGTTCTTTTGTTAGTGCTCATACTGTAATATAACCGTGAGTGCTATAACATGAGGCTTGGCTTGTAGTCTATTGAATCACTTTATCACAGGTATTTACTTTGGATTTTTTTAATACTTAATTTGTTGCTTATTTTAATTTTAATATATTGCTCAAAACATCTGGGAGCTACATTGTCAACCACTGTGAACACCCTGCTCACTTCAGTGAAACGATGCTGATGTAAGTGAGCTGAGGCTGTGGCCCTGGAACCCCTATCTATGAAATTCATGACCAGAAGGTCTCTATTGATACATGCTGATAAACAAAGAACATCAGGAAAATATTGTACAGTTAACACACTGGAGTTCTGAAGCTTGAGGAAACACCAGATATAATCAGTAATGGCCATTACTGACATTTGCTTTTGATGAAGTGAACTATGTTAATAGTCAGATGGTAAACAGCAATACCTAATTATTTCTTCAAGGGGTTGGAGAGTTGATTACTCTGGAGCTTTTGTTTGTCACGGGTGGAGAAAGCAAAGCTCAGCTGGGTGAAGTCACTGATGTAACAGCACAGCATCTCATACGATTCGAGCCCCAAAACCCACACACCACTGAGGAGAAGATACTGGTTATAAAGAACTCCACGTACGTAGCTGCTATTAGAGAAATGCTCTGCAATCTGGCCATACTGGTAGGGATCTCATTTGTCATACTCTGCTCTCTCAAGCTGGAGAAACCTTCATGCCCTCGATAAACTTTGTGCAGAATCTTCGCTTCTTTTTGCTCCTTCATGTTTGGTAGTTAAGGTTCAAGGAACGTTGTACATAGATCAGACATTATGGCAGCCATTGGCCAAGGTTGGTCATATTTGCTTCAATAGAGGTTGATATTTGCTTCAATAGAGGTAAATCTACAAAAAATTAATAAATATACATGATTGCAGAAAATACTTACAGGGTGATCCAGGTGAGATTTATCTAACTGTACATGTCTACTATATATACTTGTGCAACTGAGCTAAGCACTCTTTTCCTTTCATAGTGCAGGGAATAGATGCTTCCAAGGATGCAATTCTGACTGTAAACATCTCCCATAGAGAAGTCATAATACATCCTGGACTCCACTGATTAAAATGGGAGCCCAATGTAATTAATTCACATTAAAACTCTCACATGGTTCCTACTATTGAGTCCTAACAGATTTAAGTATAAATTCAATTTGAAGTCAACGAATGTGTCCTTATGGACAATTACACCATACTGAACATAGTGGCATCCTGATTTTGCTCACAATCAGTCAGACTTTGACAGAAATACACTCGTGCATGATTGCAGCAGATAGAGGCTGCAGACCATCAAAGCAGTGAGAAGGTCAGTGCTGGGTTTAGGACCATTCAAGTAAATTGCTGTTTGCAAGCAGTGAATATCTGGCAGTTTGTTTTGTGGCCTGGAAATCACACATGCATAATGCCAGAACAGGCTGATGTTTGGGTAAAGAAAGTGTGATTGGTGAACTGGATATTGTAAACTGACAAAGGATGTGACTGTGCCAATTTCCACATTTTCTCTGTGCTATAATCACCACAGCACTCCCTACACATCTGGTGTCAGCATTTGTATAAAACAAAGCTGGCCAGGCTAAGTAAACTCCACAGAAGCAGGGAAAAGAAAACTTCTTTCTGCTACAGAAAGTGATACAAGAAATTGTAAATGTCCGGTTTTATCAGTGATACTTTCAAATTCCAGTGTCCCCCTTACTAAGGCAGAATTTTTGAGGTCAGCATGAGCAACATTCTCAAACCCATGAAGACATTCCATGAAATACACTTCTGCTGAAGCAACCTAGTTAAGCAACCTTTTCTCGATTGCAAAGAGTGGGGCAGAGCCATGGTTATAATTTTAGCTGGAGCCATTGTGTTTGTTGACATGTTAAAGACCACATCTTGCACTTGGATTAAATTCAGAGTGTGATGTAGGTCACCAGCAGTGATCCAAGGCAAATATACTGGTGTCAGCAGGAATGGTCCTGTTCAGCTCAGATCTTTGAAAGAAGAATTGTAGAGTTTCTAATAGCTGGATTACATGACAAGTTCAAATAAGGCAAGAAAGTGTTAAGATATCTTACACATTTATAGAATTTACTTCACATATTAGCATGTTCTTTGTACCATTTATATACCCTGACTCTGTGCTGCCTCATCAGCTTTGTGGCTCACAAAAACTGGCAAGTCAAACTCCTGTAATCTGTAAAGACAGGAATTTCCTACCTGGAAAAAGGATCTGAACATTTTCTTGATATATTTTACTCAAAAATATGTGATTTTTTAATCATAGCTTTTCTCTTGTTTATTTACTTCTTTGCAGCCATGTAGAACTTCCCTTCTTCTGGCAGATAACAAAGCCTAATCTGAAACCATTAATACCAGAAGAAACTGCAGACTTTACAAAGGGCAAATACAATCAAGACCCAGAGTCAGCCTTCTCCCTAAATCCTGAGCAGGGAGTTTTGCTTCCCTGTGCAGTTCATGAGTTTATTCTCACTTACACTCCACAGGAGGTATGGCTCATGATTCCTTCCTATCTACAAACTCCAGCTGTGTATTTTTATGCAAGTCATAAAATCCTTGCTGTGCAACTTTTCTAAATTAAATTCAATTAGCTGGTACTATGCTCTGATAAACAGTGTTCAAAATGTAGAAAGTTACTGAAAGAAAACATGTTTTGACTGCAAAATGCGAGACAGTTTCTGATCTCATGTAATTTTGGGGACTGACTGGACACAGTTAATTTTACGCTGAAATTGTGGACACAGCCTCATAGCTGCAGCTGTGCTGGCTGGTGAAGTTACCACCCTCACCCCTCTATCAGCTCCTCCACCAGCTCCTGACCCTTCCCCCTCTCCTTTAGGGATGTGCCTTGTACCTACTCCAGCCTAAATAAGTTGGTTAACAAACACTGATTATTTAAACTGTTTCCAGCTGTAGTTTTTTTGGCCTGAAATGGGTCCTATGAACAGCTGAATTAAGGGGATAGTAGGAGCCTTTGGCAGGGAAATGCTGTGTGCAGCTGTGGGTAAAGAGGGGTGCAGGGATGTTGGAATGCTGTCCCAGGGACTGTTCCCTCAGTTTCTGCTCCCCTGTCCCTGTAAATAAGGAGCTTGAGCTCACTGTATTTAGAGAAACCTGATCCAAAGAAAGCCCAAGAGTGGGAATGTCCCATGCTGTGTTGATTGACAGACATAAGAAATATCTCAAATATGCATGGAAGAGAAACTATGTGGCTTTTTAAAAATAATTAGTTAATAGAATATATATTGAATTAAAATATACACTGAAATTATTATCTGTCTACAAACAAATGAAGCTTTTGCAAAGCCCTTCAGATTTAAGGCCTGCTTCTGTGTTTCTTTTTTCCCCCCTCCATTAGAAGATAGAAAACATTCTCTTCCCATGATGGAAAAGTCATGTTTCTTACTCAAGACCAGATTGATGGTCAATTAAGCTGAATACTCTGGAGCAGTTAGAAGAAACTTCTCAATTAGTACAGCAATACTGAGCTTAATTTGGGGAGCCTTTGCAGATGCTTGTGTGTAGTATGCAATATACAAGGGAAATAATAACAGGCATGTCAAAAATGAGTATTTTTCTTGGAACCATACACCATGAGATCAGAATCTGGCTTAATGTTTTGCAGTCAAACATGTTTTCTTTTAGTAACTCTAGAGTTTGAATATTGTTTATCAGAGCTTAGTACTCCAATGATGATCATTCATCCTTTACATGTAAACCACTTTTCCATCTTTTTTTGATCCTCAACATAACTGATTACTTGACACTAAAATCTTTTCTCCTTCATCTGTGCAGTTGAAGAGTTACCACAGTGTGATTCAGATGGTTCTGAGGGGCATCCCAGAATCACCTTGGTAAGCTGAGAAACAGTAAGATAAGTTGCCACAATTTATCTGTGCTGTTACATTAAGTTACTGGGATTTTTCTTGTTTCTGGTGATGACGGATTGACAAGTACAAAGAATATTATCTGCACAAGTAGTTATGGTACAAAGAGCATCTCTGATATCCTCCCCCGTGCCCGGACACATGCCTGGCCCTTTTTCCTTTCCTGGAAAAAGATAATACTGTCATTTTGTCTGCTTATTTTCCAGGGTTTCCTGTTATTACTCTGTCACAGCAGTCTGTGACTTAAATACATGGACAGACTGGGACAACTACAGTACCTTAAAGAATAATGAAGTTTTTAATTGCCCCTAGGCTGAGCTAATTGCACACAGGCAGTCTGTACTTGAGAAACTTTTGATGGTTATCAGTTTTGATCTGGCAATTAAAAGACAGGATCCAATTTAACACTGGGTTAACATACTTAATGATTCTACCGTATTTCCTCCCAAAGTTTAGTAGAAGAGGGGATGCTTCAAAACATCCCAGAATGCAAAGCAGAGGATGTAATAGCGTTGGAAATAGAAGTTAAAGGATCAACAGAACCATTTCATCTTCTTCTGGAACCATATGCCATTATCGTCCCTGGAGAAAACTTCATTGGTGTAAATGTCAAGAAAACATTCAAGGTTTGTGTGCTTTTGACTTCACTGTTGTCATGTGTTTTGTGTCACTGGATGTCATAGGTGTTACTAGAAGATATCAGACAGTCAGTGTTATTTTAGTTTTCCCGAAGCGTTTTTAAAAGGACGCCATGACTCCAGGAGGGTCTGCACTGAAATGCCCTACCCAGCCTGCTCAGCCCTACACTGCAGGCAGCAGCCTTTGTTCCTTTTTCATCTCTCCAGTTTGATACCACAGAGTTTGACCCTTCTCAAAGTTTTTCTGGGTCACTAACCTGTTGCTTATCATTTTGTCACTCCTGTAGTGTAGAAGTTTTCCAGCCGGGAGGAACAGTCAGTGGATGATTAAATTAGTTCATGACAGAGGCACTGTTCATGCAGAGAACTACAGGAAGCACAGAAGAGCTACAAAAATCACATATGCTGCATCTTACTAGATGTTGTTCTTTCCTGCAGGTTCTGGTAATTTCTCTTTGGCCATTCTGGGACAGAATGCTTCTGCAATTGTCCACTCACACAGCATCCTCTTCACTACAGATCAGGATCCTTTTGATCTTGGACTCACTTAGGAAAAATAGGCCTGTTAGCAAGAGCCAGACAGGAAGACATTTCCCAGTTAATGGTTTTCCCATTTTTTCTTAGAGATCCTGCTAATCAGCGTTTGATTTTATGATTTCTCTTCCTAGAACTTATTTTTTCAATTTAAGGCAACCATTTCATACTTCCCAGTAATCCAGTATAGTGACACATGTGATAGCAGTAATTAAGCCACTTACTGATGATATATCAACATCCTTTGCAGTTTCCAATTGGTTTTTTTAGTCTTAAAAAGATAAGAATTTGAACTGTGTTTAGAGATAATTGTGCTTCAGAGAACAAAGTTATTTGCTGTAATTAAGAAATAATGTTTTGATTAGATCTGAAGAGCAGGCCAAACACTTCAAGAGCTTACATCTCCCTCACAAACAGAGCCTTTGGCAAAAAAAAAAGCTGCACTGAACAGATTTTCAGTTTACGTTTGGAAGATCTGTTACATTTTTGAAAAATGGGGGGAAAGTTTAAGAGTCTCAAATATGATCATGTTCTTGAAATGAATTGTTAATGGATTTTCTTCAGGTTTGAGGGAACACCTTCACCCACGTGAAGGAGACACCGTGTTAAGTAAATAATGACTCACAAAACCTAGTTTGCAGTGTATCAGTGCTCTCAGCAAATTGACTTGTTGCTGTGAAAGGTTAAAATGCATTAATTGTCTCATTGACTTTAATTGTTTCAGCTGTGGAACAACAGCAAAACATTGATCAAGTACACATGGGAGAAAATCATGGCCAGTGAGATCATGGAAGTTGAACCTCGTACTGGTGTCATAGGTAATGTTTCTGTGACTTGCAAGCAGCAATTAATGAAAGACAGGAGAGTAATTAATTGTATCAGTTCATGACAGATATAGAGCACTATAATGCAAACTGAAAAATTACCTGATCCCCAGCCCACTGGAGGCAGCAGGAGACTTAATTTGATTCCAGAAGCTTTAGTAACACGCTTGCAGAAGGTGGTTTCTTCACAAAAATGTGAGACAGCAGCCTGATATTTTCTTTTCTAGATGTGAATAAATGCTGTGAATTTGTACTGGCAATTTCTGGAAGCAAACCTGGGGTCATCAGCTGTAACCTGCAGTGTCACGTTGAGCCATGTCCAGAGCCAGTTGTGCTGCATGTTGAGGCTGCTTTTAAGGTAAGGGACAGTTCAGTCTTGCAGGAGGATGAGCTGTGTGGCCTGGCCATTGTCCAAAAAAAGCATTTTTGCTTCTCAATGGCTTGAGAAATCCCAGATAGTTACAAACAGGTGTTATTTTTGCTGTAGTGGCTATTGTGTCAATGTTGATACGCCCATGACACTCAGAATTTTTCTGCATTACCCAATGCATTTGCTTTCTGATAATCTCTGTGAAATCAAATGTTAATCCTAGGTAATATATACTCCTTTATGAGGCAGTTTTGGCAGAGGTGTCCGTTCTGATGTCTGTTTCGTGGTGTCCTAGGGTCCATTTCTTTGTATTGATGTTCCATCACTCCGGTTTGGTTTGACAAAGCAGGGTGAGACTGTGTCAAGAACCTTTGAGATTAAAAATCTCTGTCAGGTGCCAGCACAGTGGAGGATGCAAGAAAGCCAGGTTTGTCTAGCTGAAAGGAATGAAGAGGTAAGTCACTGCTACAGCTGGCTGTATTCCCTCCTTAGCTATTTTATTCCTTCTGCTTAGGAGTTGTCTTATTCATTCCAGCTATCAGAAGTTCTAATTTTTGTGACTTCTTATGAAACTAGTCCTGCACAGTTTCATAAGTGCATGAGTTCTTTTGAGAGTGAATGCTTCTTTACAATTTTTCTCTATTTCCCTTTATTACAAATCCCCTGCCAGTCTGATCCAAGGGGACATGGAGTATTTCCTGAATGACAATGATTTCAGCTGCTGCTGATATAAGTAAGAGATTAAGGCTTCAGTAGAGCTGAGACTGCTGAACACTCCTCCCACACAGCCACATCAGCATCTCGGACGAGAACCTGAGCCCCAACTCTTCCCTGATCTCTTCCTGTTTCCACTCTCTCGACTCTCCTTCCTCGCCCCTCTCTCCCACGTGTGGCACCTTGCTGCTGCCTGGGAGCAGGAGCTGCTGCTGAGGCTGATTGCTTCTCCTTCACATTCCCTGTCAGTCCATGCACAGCCGACCCTGCTGTGCCCTTGGCTCTGACTGCCCTTCTCCTTGTGTGGCCAGGCTTTCACAAAGCTGGCACTGTGCTTCCTGACATCAGCCCAGGTGGGACTCGAGGGACAGAGAGAAAGGACACATCTGAGGAAAGATCAGACACTTGGAAGCCCTAATTGGATTGTGTGGCTTCAACATTTTACCCTTGCTTTGCCCATGTCAAAAAGATTTCTGTTCCCTCTCTCCTCTCCCAGGTATCCCCCTTCACCATCCAGCCATCAGCTGGAGAAATACCTCCTTTGGGTCTATGCAGAGTTTCAGTTCAGTTCACATCATTGCAGTGCCAGCGTCTCCAGACAGTGCTGGAACTAGAGGTAGAAAATGCAGAAGGAAGGTAAGGAGGAAAAGCAGCATTTGTTTTCTTTTTCCTGAGATTCACATCTGGTTTTCACTTCAGGTAGTTTTCTGTCCTACAACAAAAATATGAACTCAGAGTGGGGTTGTGTAACCTATCAATGAACTATCAAATTTCTAATATTGCTAAATAAACATAAACATCATTCTTCCCAGCATGCTGTTTTATGTCTAGCACGTTTCATTAACAATAACAATAGACCATCTGTGTGTTTATTTCCAGTCATCTTCCTGTTTTTGTTGAAGTTCAGACCCCCCAAGCGTGCCTGATATCTAGTCATCTAGTATTCACTGAAATTTATACTGGAGTTCCTGCCAAAGCAACCAGTAAACTTTTTAACCAGACACTGCTGCCAACAAAATACTTATGGGGAAAGGTAAATGCTCTTCTAATGGGTGAAGCACACAGTAGGGAAGGAAATTGCAATTTCTGTAGAAATGCAAATAATGGCTGTTCTTAAAAGCTTTTCTTATGTATCTTTTGAGTAGTCATTGCTGTTTAGTGGCTTGGGAGCAGAACTTCAGCTTTAGACCAGCCTTTATGAAAAGATTAACTACCAGTTGATGTCAATATGTTCTTACTGTCTGTGGATCCCTGGAAAAATGGGCGAGCAGATGTGAGAGGTTGGAGGATGTAAAGCCACTAGAGTATTAAACAAAGTGCCCTGGCAGTTTAGGGTTTGCACTGAATTTAGTAAAACAAAGAAATTATGGTGCTTTTGAATTGTGCCTGGATTCTGCTAAAATTTCACATTCTGACCAGGATTCAGCTAACAGAGTAGGAGCCCTAAATTTAGTGTCAGTATTTAAGCTGTGGTCTGAACTCTCTTTTCAGTCAGTGGAAATTTGTCAGTGCCTTGGTCATTCACATCTACTCTGACATCCAGGGTTCAGCTCAGTTGCCTGCATAAAAGCACTCAGTGCCATCCAAGATGTACAAGGACATCCAAGGGACCCTAACAGAGCATGTGGATGGTATAGGACCTATAGGAAAACACTTTGGAGCATCTGGAGCCAAGGAGGAATACGTAGAGCATTTTTCCTGATCTGTGATGTTGATGCGTGAACAAACGGGTGGAAGCCCTGGGTACATTCCATGGACCGCCGGTCTCTTAGGGAAGGTGCCAACACCAGGACTGTCTCTCCCCCACCTCTGTAGTGGAGAGAGGTGGGGCACATCTGGGATCCTGTTCTGATGTCAGATAGGTTGGCTCCACCCTGGAAAGGCTTGTGACTGAGAGGGATGACAGTGACTCTGCTCCCTGCTCAGCAGTCTCAGCTGGGCACCTGAAGTTACTCGGAGTGAATGTAGGCATGAGGACCTTATCACCCATGGGGAATTTAAAGCCAGCCTTAACAAAGCGTAGATGTTGCTGCCTGAAAGTGTCCTAAGCATGAGAATTGCTTGGTCTTTTTAGACCTCTGTGATGTGAAGAGACAATGTGGGAGAATCAGCATGCGCTGAATGTCCCTTCTGTTTGGCAGCTCATTGGAAGCCAGGCAGCTTCCTGCTCCATCGTGGTGTCCCCTGCCAGCGGCACCTTAGGCCCAAATGAAGAGAAGGAATTCTGCATAGAGCTGTCAGCTAACACTGTGGTAAGTTTACAAACTGATGCACTTTTATAAAACAGCAACACTGGCTTTTTCATCTCACCTCTATCTGGCAAAAGGAAGGAATTCTGTATACAAAACCATGTGCTCTTTATTCCATACAATATCTCTGAAATGGCTTTGCTTTAGAGGTACCACAGTTGAAGGCAAGAATTAAGGAAGTGCACGTGATGTGCAATTTCTACTCTGCCTCTTTATATCTCAGCTGTTCTGATTTCTTCCTTTCTTGAAGTCCTGTACAATTGCTCTTAATGCTTATCACTCTCTTTGGAGCATACAGATCTTCACTTTGGATTATCTAGAATGATATGGAGCAGAGTGGCATATATAGTGTATATTTGGTTTTCTGAATGCAGCTAGGCTCGTGACATTTTGATATTTGAAAACTTAAAAGGGGCTGATGGGACTGAGAGTCTGCAAAATACAGGAGCAGAGTGTACAAACTCCAGGAATTCAGAACCAGGCTTTACAAGGGCATTCAAACAGCTGAGCTAATGCAGCTAAATACAGGTTCTTCCTATAGATATGGTGTCTTAATTCCCATTACAGTCCCTGGAGACCTAGGTTTTATTTATTTGGTTAAGAGTAGGTGTTCAGTACTATCAGAGTCAGTATTTAAAAATTATGTAGCTGTGGCACTTGGGAACGTGGTTT
>VWPU01002205.1:0-12979 GCA_013398955.1 Callaeas wilsoni
TGTTTCATCTTCCCCAACAGGAAATGGTTTCAAACTGACAGAAAGCAGGTTTAAATTAGATATTAGGAAGAGTATAAGGTAAGTGTGGTGAAGCCCTGACACAGGTTGCCCAGAGAAGCTGTGGCAGCCCCATCCCTGGAAGTATTTAAAGGCAGGTTGAGTGGGACGTGGAGCCACCTGGGGTAGTGGAAGGTGTCCCATAGCAGGGACAGGAACTGGGCGATATTTGGGGTCCCTCCCGAGGCAGGCCGTTCTATCATTTCATGTTTCTACGCTCACCTCAGGATGGCACAGCCGTGCACTGCTGTTTCAGCTGTGCTGTGGTGGCCCTGCAGCCCACAGACTCTTGTCACCCTGAACTCTTCAAAGTAATTTTTCTGCTATTCGCTGCTGCAGGGTTCTCCCCAGCCAGAGCAAGGGTGAGTCAAACACAATTTGAGGTCACCTTCAGCTGTCTTTTTTTCCAGCCAAGATCAGAAAAAGAGCATTGGGTGTGGGCCAGTGTTTGGAATGCATATTGTGTGGGCTTGTTGGGAAAAGGAGAGGATTTATTTGTCGAGTAGGGCTTAATTTATTATGTGCAATATGAAAGCTCGCATTTTTGTATTGCAGTAGAAAGGCAATTGATTAATAATTTGGAAAAAGGCCAAGACACACAATTTCCATCTTTGTAATTTATCATCTCAGAGAAACAAAAGTGATACAAAAGGTACCTGAACAAAACAATTTATTAAGCAGAAATGAAAGCTGGTTCATATTAATGCATTAATTATGAAAGGACTTTCTAGGACATTGTTGTTACTTACAGGAGACGTGTAAAAAATCTGAAGCTGATAGTTAAGACCATAGGAAATTTACAGAAGAGCTACAACTGATAAAATAGAGGAACTTTTACATTAATAATAACTTCAAAAAAGCTATTTGAGACTCAAGAGGTTAAGGTCACTAAAACAACATCAGCAGTTCCTGGAAAGAACATAAAGTCAGAGCTTCTTCATCATTAAATCCAATCTTAGGGGGGAAAGAAGTGTACAGAACTAGTTTAATCTAGTTCTTGATTAAACATTGCGTGGTAAAAGCAGTCATGTCACGTCCACGTGCCGTGGAGGCTCAGAGATGCCAAAGGTTCCTCGTGCCAAACCTGTTACAAAAGAGGCTCTCAGAGACAGTTCCGATGTGTTGTGCGTGCACGTTTCTTTGGCTCTGTAACGTGGACCTGCAGCCTCACTACAAAAAACCTAAAAAAGGAATCATGGTTCCCAGCCTTGTTTGTTTTGCTGCCAGGCAGGGGGAAGGTTGTCAAGCAGCAAAATATGCTTTTTTCAGCTTTGGGACCTAAAAGGAGAGCCGTATGTCTGCATGCACCACAAACCATTTGTTTCATAAAATAGAAAATTTTACAAACAACGTAGCAGAAGACGAAAAATCATTAAGGAATTAGAAATAGAGGTGCTGCTAAAGTAAATACAGCATTTTTCATTACGGCTACAGGGGTACAGAGCAGTCAGTACCAGATATTTGCTGGCAAAACTTTGGGGATCTCCCTCTAGATTGTCTGCTTTGTTTTCTCTTCCTGCCCTCTTTAACCAGCAGCAGACCTAGGACTTCTCAGTTCCTTCTCCTCTATCCAGTGTCCTCCCCTCCTCTTCCAAGGGACATGGAGTCCCTCTGAAATTGTTTTCCAGCACAGTTCCCACCTCCTCCTTTACCCCAGATGTCTGGACAGCTCTGATCCACGATGCTGAGACTTGATCAGATCAGTTCTACTGGAATTGTTCGTGTGGTATTGTGAGGATCTGTGTGTGGCTAGGAGTGCTGCAAGGGTGAGAGTCCCACGTTTTGTTACTGCACTTTCAGGGTGTCTATAAGAAAGTTTTCATCTGATTTGAGGGCTTTAGCTTTAGTGCATAAACGTTGAGCTTTCCCTCGATCGCAGTCGTTATAACAATTAACGTGATACATTAAAATAGATATTTCCCTCGATCGCAGTTGTTAAAACACTTAACGTGACACATTAAAATAGATGTGCTGTTCCTGTTCAAAACTGGGGGCTATGTAAATTAGAACAAATGTTCAAAGTTTAAAAAGAAAGAAAACACCCAAATCTCAAGGCTTTCTCTCAGAGGAAAACCTAATTCTGTTGCATTTTATTATGCTAGATAGTTGGCCTTGTCAGAGCAACATACCTAAACATTTCAATCTGATTCACTCAATCTAACCAAAATAATGGAAATAAAATTAAAACTTCTGAGGACAGAACTCCACTTTACATTTGCCTGTATAAAATACCATGATCTAGAGAGAGTATCAGGATATTCTATGATTCTGTGAAGACCATGAATGTTTCTGAGACCAGATTGTGCACCCTGATGGAAGCAGTCCTGCAGTATCTCTGCCCAGGCAATTCGGTTCCCTCCCGGTTGAGCTCTAGGGCCGTGTCTGCTGCTCGGCCTCGTTGCATCCATACCTGCATACAAACACACGTGGGTTGGCCTCGGGTTCCTCTCTGGGATGCACCAACTCAGAATCACACCATGGGGCAGGTTGGAAGGGATCCCAGCGGCTCCTCCGGTCCAAGCTGCCTGTCCAAGCAGAGCGCTCGGCACGGGATTGCATCCAGGTGGTTCTGGAATATCTGCAGCGAGGGAAACCCCACAACCTCCCTGGGCGGTCTGTTCAGTGCTCGCTCACTGCACAGGAATGAAGTTCTTCCCAATGTTCAGGTGGAACTTCCTGGGCATCAGTTCCTGTTACCTCTTGTCCTATCGCTCGACACCACCGAGCAGAGCCTGGCTCCATTCCGCCCTCCTGCCACCCTCCCTTCGGATACTCCTCCCGGACACACCCGTCACAGGAGGGTTTGCTAAAATCCCCACACCGATGTGCATAATGCCGAGGCTGTCACCCTGTGCCGGTTTGGACACAAATCTGGGAGGAAACAACCCAAGAGGGGTGTCTCTCTCTCCCTTTCCTGCCTGCCAGGCAAGCAGGCTCCGGCAGCACCTCCCCCACGGGTTCGGGAAAATAATTTCTCGAGTGAAAGGGAAAAAAACTATTTATTTAACAAACAGAGTCCCCGGCTGTCACGGGAAAAAAGGATATTGAAACCCCCTCCTCTGTCCCCTAAAAGAGGACTATGGATTTTAGAGTTCTTTCTGTAGGTAAAACCTGCAGTCCTGAGCTGGGCCGGGCCAGGCAGGGTCCGCCGATCCCCCTTGGAGGGTCCCGCCGAGCAGGGCCGGAGATGGGAGCTGGTCTGGGATGAAAAGCAAGCCAAAAACAGTCCAAAAAGGCAAAGAGGCCGCTGAGGCAGATCACAGTCCCTTCTCCGCTGAAAGCCGCCGAGACTAGGGAGCAAAAGTCCTTTAACCAACAAATGTTGTCAGAATCGGGAGAGAAAAGAATGCAAACATTCTAGTTGCAAGGTCAAGCTGGCCGCTTTGAAGAGTTCTCTCGGCTTCTCTCTCCCCCCTTTGCAGTTTAAAGGAGCACTAGAGATCAAGCAGGCGATGGGGAACACAGTATGGTCATAGAATCACCCCAAGACACACCCCCTTCCCTGGCCACTCCTAACCCTGTCCCAAAAGACTCAACACCCTCAACCGTACCCTTTGGCCACTCGGTGCACGTGCCTGCGTTTCCTGCTGTAAAACACTACAGCGGGCTGCGTCACAGTGATCTCTTACTCTAGATTAATTTTGGATTCAGATCCAAAAGAGCAGAGTGGGATCCAGAGTCAGATCCAAAAGAGCAGAGAGGGAGCCAGAGTCAGATCCAAAAGAACAGAGTGGGATCCAGAGTCAGATCCAAAAGAACAGAGTGGGATCCAGAGTCAGATCCAAAAGAATCCAGAGCCTGCTGGGTCCAGCAGCACGTGGGGTGAGTCGGTGCATGCTGCCACTGAGCAGACGGGACAAGAAGCAGTGGGTAACCCCCAGATGGGCAGCCAGGCAACAGAGAGTCACTGCAGGCTGAAGGCAGGGCTTTCGAACAGAAAGCTGCTGCTCGCTGAGCGCTTGTGTTTAAAGATGCTTTAAGCTTTTCTTGCTGTTTTGACTTTTTCAGAACCTGAGGCGGGAGAGGTGTCCCCCCCAGTGGGAGCTGGTGTGAACAGCAACAGCTGGACCTTTAAATTTGGACCGGGCAATTCCAAACAAGGTGGTCCTGGTGAGTTGCCAGACAAATTCATTATCCCAGGATCTCCCGCAATCATCTCCATCCGGCAGGAGCCACCAAACAGCCAAATTGACAAAAGTGACTTCATAACCTTTGGCAAGAAAGAAGAGACCAAGAAAAAGAAGAAAAAGAAGAAGGGAAACAAGACTCAGGAGAAAAAAGAAAAGGGCAACAGCACCACTGAGAACAGTGACCAGTGAGGGAGTTATACTGAAAAAACCCTCTTAGCCAGTTTTTGTAATAATGGCAGATTTCTCCTATGTAGCAAATCCCAACTTCTTCCTACTGTTAACAAATTTCCTGTATGTACAGACTTGAGAAAATCAGCAGGAAATTCAGTGTCTGTCTAAATTGCTTAACAGGTTTTGTCTTAAAAGCTTTATTAAGTCTGGTGTTAACTCTTTTTCTCCACTCTGGCTTGTTTTCAGAATCTAAAAAGCAGACACAAGTTTCCTTTCTCCTACGCCGAAAAGGAGAATCTTCACAGTACAGCCAGTGAGAGGTTGGACTCTGCACTGTGGTTCCTGTGCTCCTGTCTTGATGACACTTACAGGACAGGTTTAAAAGTTTTAATGTTGTGCACCCTCTATCTGATTGGAAATATTTGTGTGCAGATGTCAGCTAGGTGATATACGAGATCAGATTATAAAATGCAAGAAGAGCTGGTAAATATGCAACAGAGGAAACACCAAATGAACACAAACGTTCAAAGATGTTCAGGCTGGGGGAGAAAATGTCTGAAAGGAGACGAGCAGACTTGTCAAATCTTGAGAAGTCACTGTGTGGAAATACTGACTCCTATACATGACGTATTGTACACACTGCTTCAAACGAAACCTCACATTTACAGCTCTTTAAGAGACCGTGAATTATGGCTCTTTACCAAGCAAGCCATTGGAAAAATTGTCCCTTAAAGCCCTGCATTACCCTGGTAAGGCTAGCCCTCAGAGCGTAAGAAGGGCTGGGCTGACATCCCAGGAATGTAACTGTGATGCTCTGTGTCCCTATTTCCACATTATTTTGCACATTATGTCTCTGAAAAGGTCAGAGTTTTTCCACGACACTTATGCAAAAGAGAGAAAAAAAGTAACATTAACTATGCTATTTGTTATTTGAGATATTTATTTATAAAGAAATATAGCTGTAAATGTTAAAGAAATATGATGCCCTTTAACCCAAACAGAAGTCAGTCTAGAGCCATTATAAATTACAATTGCTGCTATTAAAGTGCTTTAGAAAAATTGCCTGAAACATCTGTATTATATCGGCCACTTGCCAATAACAGCTTTATTCTGTCGGGTGACTTGGGGGCTGCCTCTTGCATGTATTAATAAATACAAGAATATCTTCTCTGGGTTTTTTTTTTTTAAATTTTTTGCATTATTCTGCACTTTGAATACACTTTTGCAAACAAACTGTCCTGATATGAAGAAGCAGAAGCAAACTCCTCACACAGATGGATTTACTAACCTGCTAGCTCTGTGCAGTACCTTGGTGTTACCTCCCACACGACCTTTTCTGATTTTAGTTTTACTTTTCTATGAGATTATGAATTTCTGACCCTACTAACACTCCTTATGTAAAATTCAAGTACTGTATGTATGCTGTATGCTCTTATAAGAATCCTGAAATATTTATTCTGTGCTTGTGTATGTGAATGTCAATGCAACTATTATTAGAGTGGACTTTAAGCTTTACCGTTGAATGTAAATTCATTATTTCTTTTTTGTACACTTGTGAAAAAGTGGAGTAGTGTTAATTTTTTAAGCCACTGTTGATTATCAGTTTTTTTGTGTATGAAACACAAGTAAAATATCTTTCTTAAACCAAGCCGTGCATGCATTTTGGGATTTCTTGGTAAGAATCTGTGAAGCTGAAGTTCTGTGAATTACTAAACCCAAGGGTATAAATGGAGTATTGAATGTGGTTGAGGATGTTGATATAAAACCGATACATGTATTTTTAAATAGAATATAGCTGATGAGGGAATTCCGAGGAGTTTTCTACATTACTGTACATTCACAGAATAAAGCTCAAGTGTCGTGTTAATTGGAACTGTGTGAGAAACGACATAGCTCTGAAATTTCTAACAGGCCCTTTAATCTAGGATCAAAGAGAACAACTGGATTTCTTGAGACATGTCCTGGATGTTTTAAGTTTCCAAACTGCTGACAGTTCAGAACAGAACAATTCCTATTCATTTTTAAGAACCTGCAGCAAGTCTTAAAACATCACAGCAAAGCTCTAATAAAAGAATTCGTATCTCAAAGCATGAACCACCGATGGCCTCATGTGGTCTATTTAGAGTTTTCTTTTGTTACCAATCTTGTTTTACTGGCAATAAAAAGGTGCTACTCGAGAAAGAGAATCCTTGATTCACTTTTAAAGGCTAGACAAGAGGAAAAAACTTAAGCTTTGGGGAGGGAGGTGTTCTCTTATGCAAATGTGCTATGCAAGTACATTCAGATGTATTTTTTTTTATTTGGTGACTAATCCAACAGCTCCCAAAACGTTCATCAGCTGTAGTTACAGTGGTAGCTTAAACACACAGAAGAATATTGTTGTTTTGTATTCACCATAAAGTAGTTCTCTCACTGCCTCTGGCAAAAATCCAGTACAAAGGTTTAATTCTTACGGGAATCTTCCACATTTGATTGTTTTTAGATTTTAATTGAATATTTGTTTTTCTTTCGAGCGCTTGCATTTTCCCCTATGCAGGCCAGTCTGATTCATTGGTTTTTCATCCGTGGCCATACACAGCTGGTTTTTGCATCTGTTCAAATGAACCAAGAGCTGCACTATGTCACCAATTTGCTGGTTTTAAGACAAAATTACATTTACCAATGCTGCCTTTGTTGCAGGTGCTTGCTGCAGGGGCACTGTATGCTTGTGTGCCTTGGGAGACAAAACATAATCTGCAGATTATCATTCCAGTGGGATTACCAATGATGATAATCAATCATTCCAGCATGGAGAGCTGATTGAGAAAAAACTCTCAGAGGAGAGGAGGAGCTCTTGCTGGAATCGTTTGAAAAGAGGCTGGATTGCACTAGGAGGATATACATTCCACACATTCACTGGGTTTTCAGAAGACTGAATCAGGCACCTCACCAGATTTTTATAAATATTTTTTTTCGTATTTGAACCCTCCAGGACACCTGGAATGCTGAGATGTCTACAGTGAAATGTGGCTATTTCATAACTAATATACAAATTATACCATTGACATCTTGATTTTGGGTGTCCAGGAGGAGGAGAAACTCTTGGCAAGAAATGTTTGGAGGACCATGGGTAGGTGTGGGCAGAATCTGCACATTCCACCACAGTTTAGGGGTTACTGTTTTACCACCACTCAGCAATGGAAATTGAGAACCAGGGGCGGCCAATAACGGCACAAATTAAGAAAAAAAATTCCTTTAATCCTCCTGACAATGAAATGAACAGGACAAAATATACTGCAGAGTTTGCTAACAAGGAAATTACAGTTTTGGGCCTTTTTACCACTGGAACAAGTGATGTCTTTCAGAATCCATATAATACTTTCTGTGAGCATATTGTCTTTGGAAGTCTGGTTTCTATGCATACAAGATCAGTGATCAAAACTCCTGGGCTTTTATAACAATAAACCTGAGTTATGCCGTATATTAATTACATCCTGTCATTAAAACAATGTCTCATTTTACATTAGGCTTCTAAGACTTCGTCTTGTGCAGTTTCTTTCTGCTCAGTACTTGGGTCATTGCACGTCATACGAGGGGGTCTGATTAAAAGTTTTCCAATCATCTCCCATCAGGGGAAGAACACAGAACCCAAAATGCATTTCCCAAATTTCACAGATGAAGATCAGTCATAAAATTATTGCAGGTAGCTTTGATACTTTTTAGAATCTTTCATTTCTGCTTCTTCTTCACTCATTCAAGTGTCAACAGCTGGGTAAAATAAACCAGGTACAATCTTCCTTCCTTATCCAATTCTCCCCTAGCTGCAGTTATGTGGATGTTGTGTCAGACAAATATTAAGGAAGGAGCTGAGCCATTTTCCTCGTCTGAGTCCTAAACAATGAGCAGGTTCCTTAATTGCTTAGAAACTACTGACAGTTCCTCGACACAGACACCTTTTTAAGACAGTGCCAAGAGTCCTGTGTTCTGTTAAGGCTCCTGGATATGCAGAAATACCACTTTAATCAAGAGTTTGGCTTTGGTAAGGGAGTGTACCCTGAAGTCCTTTGGCTTCTTCCTTTACAAGTCTCTGAAGGAGAAAAGAGTGAACAGCTGAGCAATGTTTCGATATCACGCATAGCTGAGTCTGCATGAAGTAAATAGACACTCTGGAAAGCAGAGCTGAGGGCTCCAAGCATGGCAATAATAAATTGTGGATGTGAAGGGCTTCGTGTGGTGGCTGGAATCATCTCAGAAGCTGTGTTAGACTCACACATGCCCGAGTGGCCAGATTGGCTGCACCAAAACTGAGCAGGCAGAGAATGCATAGCACAGCTCTACCAGAATAAATGCTTTATCACATTGTACTGACCTTGTGCAGCTTCAACCAGCACGCTATGGAATCAATATTGATACTGTATACATTAATTTTCCATCAGCTCTGGATATGGGGATGCTGCACTCCCTGCTCTCCTGGGTTCGTTCTCCTCTCTGTGGATCCCTAGAGGGATCCCTGGAGGATCCAGTGACACTGCTCTGCATTTGCAGGGTGAGGGGTGTGTGTACCCAAGCATTTACCCTGTCCTGGGCTCATCCCACAGTGTGGCCGTCAAGGGAGGGGATTCTGCCCCTCTGCCCCGCTCAGGTGAGACCCCACCTGCAGAGCGGCCCCAGCCCTGGGCCCAGCACAGGAAGGAGCTGGAGCTGCTGGAGCCAGGCCAGAGGAGGCCCCAGGATGAGCAGAGGGATGGAGCAGCTCTGCTGGGAGGAGAGGCTGGGAGAGCTGGGATTGTTCACCTGGAGAGGAGAAGCTTTGGGGTGACCTCGTTTTGGCCTTCCAGTTCATGAAGGGAGCTGACAAGAAAGATGGAGAGAGACAATTCACAAAGGCCTGGAGTGACAGGACAAAGACAATGGCTTCAAACAAGAGATTGTCAGGTTAGATTATATGTTAGAAAAAAATCTTTCCCTGTGAGGGTGGCGAGGCCCTGGCACAGGGTGCCCAGAGAAGCTGTGGCTGCCCCATCCCTCAAAGTGTCCAAGGCCAGGCTGGATGGGGCTTGGAGCAACCTGGTCTCATGGAATGTGTCCATGCCCATAACAGAGGGGTGGAACTAGATCATGTTTAAGGTCCCTTCCAACCCAAACCATTCTATGATTCTATACATAAAAATCCGGGACACGGTTATGTTGTTGTACAGAATACTGCAATATCCACTGTCAGTGGTAATACTGCTTAGGCATCAGGAAAATCTGATCTTTCAAAGTGGTTCTACTACAGTGACATTGGGCACCTGCTTCTAGAATATTTGTAGTCCAGGTGCCTTAGGCTGGCTTAGAGAACTAATGAATGAAATCCTTCAGCATGAAGTACCACAGAATTATCTCTGCCACACGGTGAGAAGAGCGTATCTTGCACTGCACCATAGATTCCCTTTCATATCCCAGGCCTGCCTCCATGAAATCACTCTGACACAGGTATTAACATCAAAAGGTGACAGAGATGTGGTGAAGTAACGCCACGCAGCTTGAAAATATTAAAAATGTTTGCCTGCCAGTGGTGCCCAGAGCTATGTCACTGTTGTCTGCAAAAAGACAGCAAGTGACTCATCCACATTTAAGAAGTGATGTCTGAAGGATGTTACAAAACAGACACGCTGGGCTTGAAAACTACATCTTAAAACCAGGGCCCTGACCAACAGTGAGAAGTACGAAGCTGGCCTTCATACCAGATAGAGTATGACCTATTCTGGTATGATAGATCATACCAGATGATGATTTCAGATGATTTAGATTTTAGATGATGATTTTAGATTTTAGATTTTAGAGATAAATCTGTGTCACTCCCTCTCCTCAGCTCCCTTGTTCCTTCGTTGTGGTGGGGGGACGTGTGGGAAACAGGACACGTCCTGAAGGGATATGGGGGATAACCCCATTTACGCTGCCAGGTGGGCAGTGTTACCCTCCAGGCAGGCCACGGCAGCAGGCACCTGCACGGGGCGTTGGGCACACCTGTGGGGCACGGAGTTAGGAGAAGAGTGACCCTGTCCCCGATGTGCCACCCCAGCAGGAGCTGTACCTGAACCTCCTCCCAGGTGTGAGAGCCTGAAGGGCTCCCTGGGAGCTCAGCAGTGGGTGGTGCATCAGTGCTGGGGCACTACACGGGATTTCAGGCTTCAGCACTGCGATGGGGTAACCTTAGAGCTGGCCCTGGCAGCCCCGTTCCAGCTCCTCTGGCAGTATTTTATGGACACTTCAAGTGTCTTGGCACCACTTGAGCTGCACTGAGGAGAATGAGAAAGTCCTTGCCTGTTAATTAAAGGAATGGCGCTGCACAACAAGCCTGGATGTCGCTGTGAGCCGCTGTTGAGAAATGAAGACTTACTCTCCGCATAGCATAGGAAGAAAGGTGTCTTTAGTATTTGTTTCCAGCTTACATAGGTACTTGAAAGGTCACCCAGAATGGCCAGTTCAAAATCACCCCCTAGGCCTAATTGGCCAGGCCTGAACTGTCCAAACCCGAGGAACTGTTTTTAATAACATCTAAACTTTATCTTTGTTTATAGAACACAGAAGGAAAAGAAGGAAAATTCTCATGGGAAAGGTCTGTGCCAGCCACACCTGGCGAGATGAAGTAATTGTTAAAACACATCAATCACAGCCACCCTAGATTTTTAATCCTGCAGTAGTTTTCCTGTTAGATAAATCCTTCAGTTTTTCTGTGGCTCAAATTCTACCTAGAGCATCCTCAGTGGGAGCAATGTGTGTGGTTCTGGGGGAAGCCAGACTGAAAATATCCTAACTAAGCCCCTAGTGATCTCAGCCCTCAGCGAGGGAGGCGTGAATCACTCCCTGCCTTGAAGAACTTCCTTCTGCAGCTGTTAAAGGATCCTACCTGTGGTCTCTCAGATGTGGAGTGGTGTGCTAAGCAATTACAAATCAAACCAACTCTGTACACCAGGACTTAAGGACTTTCATACATTCCCACTCCTACCCCCAAATGATCTACACTGTTAAAGCCTTTACTGGCTGATATCCGACTTCCTCACCATCAGCTATGGTGCAAACAGCCTTAGGCTCAATGAGGACCCAGGACCTTGTTCCTTGGGCTGGCACAAGAGGCTCAAGAACTGCCTAGAGCAGCTTTTCCCACCTGGCTCTTCCCAGATGCTCTGAAGCCCAGCCGTGAGCGGTTTCATCAGCACCAGGGCCACGTGGTGACAGGACAAGGGGCTTAACTTTGCTGAACTTGCTCTCACCTTTCACCTTCAGGATGGAAGTTTCCTGAGGTGTACACTAGGGAAGGGACAAGCCTAAAAGAATGAAAAATCTAGCCTAGAATCTGCTTGCCTTCTTACATGCTTAAAAGGGGTTTATGCAACACCTAGGTACTGACATTTGAGAAAATGATCCGCAAAGCTCCTGATGGGTGTTTACACGATAAAGAGGATATGCCTAACCCCAAGGGTGTGTAAATTGCGTTAATCCAGCTACTTGTAGACTCAGAAAGTTCTTTGTAGAAATATAAGCAGCCACCAAGCACCACAAAGGCCACCTTAATCTTTCCAAAGCCACGTGTAACAATCTCTTGTTAATCTACTTCAGTGCAGTCACAATATAAATCCTGATGAGCTGCATCTTACCCTGAAGGCTGGCTGCACTGAAAACGGCAGGCACAAGTATCTCCTTCTGTTCTCAAGGAACAAATGACACAAAAAGGTGAAACCAGTTTTATTTTATTCTCAGGCTCCCTTCATACACACAAGAGTAGGTCTCAGCTGGCCGCATTGGGTCAGATTCTGACCAGCAGCACAAGCAAAGTGTTATTTATCAGCTAGAAAGCGATAAAAGTGTTATGTGACTGAATTCTTTTACAACATTAGAAGGTACCAGAGATTCAAAATGTGACAGGTCAGCCCAGGTCACTAAATGCACTTTCTTTCAATCACAGGGAGTGGCTAGTCTGCTTATAGAACTCGCTAATGGCCCCCTGGGTCAAGCAGCCTTTCACAAATGCACAGCCCATATAATCTTTAAACCTGTCAAATACGCTGTTGGGCTCATGGCAGGAGCTGCTGACCTGTGAGTTATATTGCTCCATTTTTTTAGTATCTAAGAAAAAAATGAAAATTCCTATGAAACATTCCTATTGTGCCCTGCTGGGCTCCCCCTGTGAAGCTGTCAAGCCGTGTAGGTTCACTCATCAATATGCACACAGGCTCCTGCAAAGCAGCCTGGAAGGAACAGGATATTGCAGTGCTGTAATGCCAAAGCCTTCCCAGGCTGATCAATATTGATGGTGCAGTTATTGCATTGATTGACTTCCAGAGCAGAACCCCTGCAGTGAGTGAGTCTGGTGGTGAAGCGCTGCTGCCACCGTGCCTGCCAGAACTGTGCAGCTGTGAGAGACAACAAACAGGTCAGGGGGAAGGACAAGACTTTGCACAACCAAAATGAACCCTGTGGGCCGTGCAGCCCTCCTGTAAGTGTTCTTTGCACAATGTAACATCTGGGCTGCACGCACAGCTGTGAGGGAGACATGAATCCCTCCCTGCCTTGAAGGACTTCCTTCTGCAGGTGTTAAAAAATCCTGCCTGTGGTCTCTCAGATATGCAGTGGTGAGCTAAGCAATTACAAATCAAACC
>VWPU01002208.1:0-25944 GCA_013398955.1 Callaeas wilsoni
GGGGGGGCTGCTGCACCTGATACACCGGGGCGGGAGCGCGGCGGAGGAGGGCGGGAGGGAGCGGCGCTGCCGCCGCCTGCGAACGCCTCTCGCCGCCGTTAGACAGCGCTGGTCTCGCCGCTTCTCCCTCCGCCCGCCCCTTCTGCGCGGAGCTGGGCTCTCGTTTCTGTTCCCCTCGGGGCCGGCGGCAGCGCGTCCTCCTCCTCGTCTCCCCTGGGCCCCATGGCTTCGGCCGGCAGCGGCATGGAGGAGGTGCGCGTCTCGGTGCTGACCCCGCTGAAGCTGGTGGGGCTGGTGTGCATCTTTCTGGCGCTGTGCCTGGACCTGGGAGCCGTGCTGAGCCCCGCCTGGGTGACGGCGGACCACCAGTACTACCTGTCCCTCTGGGAGTCCTGCCGCAAGCCCGGCAACTTGGACAGCTGGCTCTGCGAGTCGACGCTGCACAGCGGTGAGATTCGGCTGCCCCGGCTGCCCCCGGCCCCGCTCCGCTCCCCTCCGCCGCCGGCCCTTGCTGCCTTTCCCCCCTCCTCGTCCGCCTCCTGCTCCCTTGGTCGCAACCCCGGGCACTGAGAATTCCTTCCCCTCGCCGTGCCCTGGCTGACCCACCAGCATCCCCCGAGCCACCTCTCCTTCACCCTTGTCTTCTTCGGGACTGTATCCCAGCCCCTTCCCGGGAGCAGCCCCCCCGGACTGGAGCAGTGCCCGGGGCCGTGCCCCGCTGGTTCCCCGCCTCGCCCGCTGCCGCCCCTGGTCCCCACCCGGCTCCCCGCGCCGGCCGCCGCTGCCGCCGGGAAAAGTCCCCTGCACCTTTGTCCGCCCGCCCTTCGCACCCCTTCCCGAGCCTCTTCAGCCGTCCCCATCCTCCTCCATCTCCCCGTCCGCTCCCCGGCCCCGACCCTGCATCTCGCCGGCGGTCGGGCTGGGGCGGAGGCGGCGGCGCTCCCGGCGAGCGGCGTGTGCGGGAGGGGCAGCGCCGAGCTCCCGTGCTCGGATCGTGCCCAGGGTGCGGGAGATGTGAGGCTTCAGTGAGCGGAAGGCGTGACTGGCTCCGTATTTGCCATGGTATTGTCACAAAAGATCCCGAGTTTGAACTAGTTTTGATTATTTTTTTCCGTGTGGTGGCTTCTCTATATAGTGAGAAACTGTTTGAGATCGAGTATCTTATAATTCCCCTCCGCCCCCATCTGAGAAGTCCCTAGTCTTGGAAAGTTGGGGCTTCCTAATCCAAAACCCGTTGCTACTTTGTCCGGAGTGGGGACGCCTGGGCTCGGACTCTCTCCATCACGCCGGGTGTGCTTGTGTATGTCTTTCTCTAGCACGTACTGATCTTCCCATCGTGTTTCACGCTCCTTTGCCTTCGTGCCACACTCCCAGTTGTGATTTCTTGATGCTTATTCGTTCTTCACCTTTTTAGGTCTTTGATCACAGATTGTTATTTTTTTTAACGTCGTTTCACTGTTGCTTGGAGTACTTCATAAACGGGTTGTGAATAATAAAAACAAGCTGCCTGTTGAATATTTTTCAGTAAATTCTTTTGTAGTACGGTAATTGTTTTGGTTTTCCTGGGTGGATTTATTTACTTTATGCCTGATGGCAACTTCTGGAGTCCCAACAGAAACACTGACAAATGCAGCCAGCCTCCCCCCACACCGTTTTCATCCCCATCCCTGTCCACACACACACACTTGCATTGATAAATCATCTGTTTGGATTGCTGTGCTCTTTGGTTGGGTAAATCATGCAGGGAGAAGATGTGTGTTTTGGGAAGGAAAGCAAAGAACTGACTATATTCTTGGTGTGTGTTGTTTTCCTCTGTTCTCTAAAGTCCTTGTATAGGTTCTGGGAATTAGCTGATCTCTTATTGAGTTGGAATTAGGAACACAGGTTCCTTTGCTGCTGTGCTTATTTTTTTTTCTGTCATGTGCAGTAATATTTCAGGGTTTAAATGTTGTTTGGGATTTTGTTTTAAATAACATAAAATGAATTGTAAAGAAATGTCGGTTTCAGTCAGTTACCAGGGTATCTGCACAAAGTTTGGAGTGCTTTCTTTTCCTTCCCTGGTATAAATGGAAATTTATGTAGGAATGTCAGCTTCTACGTGTCTCCTTAGCAACGTGGATCCTTTGCCCCTTCTCCCTGTCTCCTGAAATAGTATCCCCTTGATTACAGAAAGACTTTTCAGATGGCTTGAATGAGAACCTGCTTCAAATGCCCCCCCACCTCCTCACACTTTACTGGGCTCCCCCTCGCTCCATCTCCCCGTCACGCATGCGTGTGTACACACACATACACACAAAAGTGGGACGGGAAGAGAAGCAGGACAGCTTATGGAACAGCATAAAACGACACTGATCTCTCTTGTTCCTCTATTGGTCACCTGTCTGTCTGTGGGGAGGTGGAAGAGGAATGGGTGAGGATGGATAGGAATGAGATGATCCACATTTCATTGGATGCTGTGTATTGAAAATCTGGTCTGTCCTCTGCTGGTGCCTTCTGCTATCATGTGCACAAACTCCTGCCTATCCAGTTTTATTCAAGTTCCTTGAATGAGTTTTACCCATTTTCCTCAAATACTTTCCAATTTAGTGGAGCCAGGTTTCACAAGCTACTGTGGAAGAAGTGAATGATTGTTTTACTTGAGGTGACTGAAATAAACCCTTCAGTTTCCTTATGTTCAGCACAGAGTAGTGCATTCTGACCAGATCTGAAATGAGAAACTGCACTGTTTTCCTCTTGCCTTCTGCTAGTTTGTCCCAATTGCCATTAAAGGCAATAGGAAGGCTCCCACTAAGTTCACCAAGTTGGATTTGGCTCATATTTGAGACCATTTTGTGTGCTGGCGTTAATATTTTAAGTGCACTTTCCTCCTACATTGTGAATCCAGCAAGGAGTATTTTGGAGATAGTGGAGAGCTCCCACAGGGAAAGCTCTTTTAGCTTGATACCGGTGCAGGCAGCTTTGCAGCTAGCTGTGAAAAGCAGCAGTATGCACAGGAAAAAATGCATCTTCACCCATGGTTTTAAGAGATTTACTTCATCATCCCTTGAAGAAGAGCACCTCAAGTGGCACCATCAAGGGCAAGCTCATGCTAGAAGCTGTTAAAGCATATTCGAGGTTTAATTAAAAACTTTTGTTGTAATTAGATGTAGGACCCCTGACTGCTGTCAGAAGGGCAACTTGGTAGTGGAGAGCAGAAGGAAATGCACAGAGCATGATTGCTTTGGCTGTTGTAGCAGGGAATAATCTCGTTTTTCCGTGAGCATTGCTAGTGCTTGGAGCATGTGTTCACTTTCAGTCTTTCACTCTTCCAATGGCTTTTTTGTAACTTGCAGGCTACTGTTTGCTCACATACTGCTTTTAAACTTGTGTAAGTACTTCTCAATATTGATGGTTCAAATATGTAAAATAGTGAGTAAAAATAATTTTTTGACATCTGAAAATTAGAAAATATCTTAATTTGCCTTTTTTTTTTTGAGTATTTAGTGTCTATGTAAATCTCTCACTAGCAGCAACATCAGGAGATGAAAAACTAACAAAGTTGCCAGTGTGGAAAGCTTCATTATAAAATCTTGAAATTCAGAAATGCAGTTGTAAAGCTCACCAGCTGTCTGGGCATATAACTATTTCCTGTGATCAAAGCTTACCTTGGATAATGCACAAATTGTGTTTAGACCAACTCTATTTTAAACTTGTGTCTCTTTAAACAATTTTTTTTTTTAGACCTTACTTGAAATGCGTTATACCTAGTTTGTGATGGTTCATTTACAGATTTATCAAGTGTTATATATGAATATTTATTCCTGTCACAGCATTAAAATTAAATGCATCCTGGTAAAACTGCCTGGTGTAGCTATACCTGCACAGGTAATTGTCTTCCTCCTGCAGATTAATAACAGTAAATTTGAATTTGCAATAGACTTCAGCCATTATAGCTCTTTAAAGCAAAGATACAAAAATATGATGTGGAAGAAATAAAGGGCTCCATAGAATCTGATCTGCAGGTAAACATTGTCTATTTTGACTTAAATACATGTATATGCTATTCATAGGAAACAATGGCTCCTTTGCAGCCTTTCAGTTTATTGTGAAAACAGCATATATAAAAATACATCTGAATGGTTTTGATTAACTGTATTCATTCTGGTGAATGTGGGGGTATGTGGCTTTGTTACTTTACAACCTGTGGATTTCTGATTTCTTTATGCAACATTCAGTTTTCTTCAAGAATATTATGCTCTTTTAGAACTGTCCATGAATGTTTGAAGGACAAAACATTCTCAGGGAAATACATGCAACAGGGTCTCTGAATGTGTATTAAACTTTGTGGTGAGAAAACAATGAAGGTAAGATTAGCCTATAGCATAGTGCAGTAAACAACTTGAGTTTAGGTTTATGCTTGTAATTTTGTTCTAATTTGTTCTTAAAATAAAAACAGCATCAGAGGCTGTTCATTTGGTAGCACTTCAAGGGGCTTAACCTTAATTACACATTAGATGCAGATATCTGAATTGACATGCCAGAATAGTCTTGGATGGTATCTCCTTGTTTGGAATCTAAGGAGCTGTTCCAAGGGGAAATTGCTATCTCAAAAGCAGCTTCCTCATTAGAAGATCTGGATCATTGCTCAGATTTGATGTTGACATACATTTGTAAAAAGCTCAGCAAGGCTGGTAGTTTGCTATAAAATAACAGAAGAAGAACTAATGTAATTTTACTAACCTGAAAAAAGTAGCTCATACAATCTAAGGAGAAATTAATAAAACATTCCTTCTGGTTTTGAATACTGTAGTCTTTCATTTTGTGTATTAACTCTAATAATCATCCCCAGCTCTTTATCTGAAGGTGGGTATAAAATCAAAAGCCATACTACTTCAAACTCAGCATCTAAGACTCTGAGCAGGCTGATCTAACTTTGAAGCCGAGTCTGACTTGAAGGTTGGCCCGACTGTGTATGGGGAGCTGAACTTCCAGAGGTCCTTCCCAACCAAAATTATTCTGTGATGACTGATGCCGTGTTAATGCTTGATGTCTATCTGGCATCTTCAAACTGTGCAGAATGGCTTGAATTGGCTTAACTACCCCTTCCAGAAGCCCCTGAGAGAATATTTTAAGGTATGCTCCCTCTCTTACAAATGGACCAGTTATTTTAGTCTCACGCGTCCCAAGGCCATGTGAGCAGCAGATCCTGTTCAGCAGTCTGGACCTTTTAGTATGGTGGAGGCTACCATTGCAGCCACCCTTCTCCAGCCAGTAAGAGACATGGTTAGAGCCCATTTGTGATGTTTGTGTGAGTTCATCTGATCAGGTCAAGAGCACCATACACCTTATCAGTGATAATACTCTAAAAAAAAAAAATGACTTGTAGCTATAATGAGTTGTTGCTACTGCTGTTGTTCATTGCAGTTTTAAAATCAGTAATGTATCTTGTTGCTTTAAGTTTTGTTTATTAAATATGATGTTCCTGGAGTTAGAGATAATACAAGTAGTTTAAATATTTGATGAGATTTTTATATTTAGAATTGCATAGAGAGTGGCCTTGCCTGTGCTACCGATTTGTGGCCCAAGATGACCACATAAGATTCAGACTAACAGGAGGAGTGGTAAAATCCATCCAGCTGTATTGCTTTATGTGTTTTACCTGTTCCACTTAAAGCCATGATTCTGATGGGAAGTACTCCTCGAACTCTTTTAAATGCTAATTGTTTTTCTCAAGGAACAATGGAGTGAGTTTTGAAAATTGCAGATTGCCAGTTTTCTGGAAGAACATTGATAACTGTGGAAAATACTTACCTTCTGGTTCCAATGCAAAGCATAGCAGTTCAGATTGCTAAAACGTAGTAGCTTATCTAGAAGAGGTCAGAAATAGTGAGCTTTTTGTGAAAAGCTTGTATAACACATCTCTCACACTTCTTTCCTAATGGCAGAGTTCTAAAAGTTCCAGGTTTGTGAAGTTCTTGAAGTTGTGGGTGTGTGCAGTTGTTTGAGGGTTTTTTATTATTTTTATTGAATGAATGAATATCCAGTAATTAAAATGACATAGTAGCAAGCTAATCTCAGAAGAATGCTGTGTATCCAATAGAGGAAATGCCTGAGTACATGCTGTACTATTCTGTGAATGAATTATAGATTACATGATTTTCTGTAATGCTGTGCTTGTCTTGAAGTCCTCTGTTGGCAAAAGAGATGTGCAATGCATGTTGCTTTTAAATGGTAAAATAAAGATCTATATAATGGCAACACTTCATTTATTATTTGAAGTTGTGCTGTGTTTAAAGGACTTTGTGATTTTAGAAGTAAAGGCGGGCCACAGAGCAGACATACAACATACCCCACCCCACATCTCTACAAAGTGTATATATTTAATATGAATAAGGAATGTGAGCTTTATTCCTAAGGAGAGATGTGTGTCTGTGGGCAGATGAGCAAGCACCTGCTACATTTCAAGTTGCTCATGCATCTGCAAACCCCCAAGCATTTAGGCCATTTTGTTGTCTTGCTGTCTCTTTTACACAGCAGTAGAGTTGCTTACCATATTTTTATATAGATAACCAAATTGTCCCCTGCACTCCTTGTGGCATCTTTGGGTGGAAGGTGAGGGGGACTGCTTTCCATGGAGAGGTGAGCAGTCTGCATAGTGGCTGACTAGTTATTCCCCCAGACTATCAAGCACGTCCTTTCCAGACTTAGGAGGGTAGTTGGGAGAGCACCTACTGCCTGGAGCATCCTGCCAGTGGGCTGTTAGCTTGCCTGGAATAGACAACCTCTTTCAGTTATGTTGCTCTTGGAGAAGAGGAAAGCCATAGGAGGCAGCCCAAGCGAGAGGGTTGCAGCTCTGTAGGTGACTGCTAAGACTGAGCTGCCATACAGTAATGGTCAGCATTCTTGTGCATCAGGGGAAAGGTGCATAAACAGCAACAGAGTGTTGGAAGGGACCCGGTAGGTAAGAGGCTCTCTGAAGCAAGACTCAGATTCGGATTCCCTTGTACCTATTTGTTCATAGACTTCATAAATCTTTTTGCAGCTTGTGTCTAGCAGATGGAGGAGGAGAGCTGTTACAACCTACCCCAGCAGTCAAGAAATCCCACCAGGAAAAGGGAGCAGAGGTTTGAGTCTGGAGCCAGAAGTGGGAAGCAAAGACCTTGAAGCTTCTGAGAAGCTCTCCAGCCCCTTGTGTGTGGCAGCTAAGGAGGCATCTGCCTTTCCCGCTTCACTGGTCGGCTGCCAATTGTTGTGGTGAATGAACCAACCAGGGGGCCACAGAGCCCGGAAACAGAGGTTTGGTGGGCTGGTACCAAAGAGTAAAAATCCCATTCTGTGAAGATGGCGTCTACCTTTGAATTCCTAGGATTCCTGAGGGGTGGTTCTGTCTACAGTTGACAGACACCCCTTGTATCCCCTAAGGGAAGGTGTCCTGGCCTGTCCCGCCTTTCTCCTCTTCCTATGGGTCCCTGTGGTGTCACCCCGCCCCCTTCCCTGTATCTGTTTAAAAAGCCTCTCAGTCTCTTATCTTGCTCTCTTCGCATCTGGCCCCCTTCGAGGAAGCTTAATAAATCCTTGGAACATCGGTCGAAGGGCCACCTCTGCTCATTTATTTCTGGCCGCGCCTGGGCTATCCCCAGACACGCTAGGCCCCGTGCTCCCCACCGCACGGGCTGGGAGGCTGGCAAGCGAGGCACTGAGGTGCCCCGGGGTGTTCTACCTTTGTGTGGGACACGCCTGGACCAAGCTGCTGCCCCCCCAGCCCGGCCAGCGTGCCGGCGTATTAATATAGCCAATGTTATCCATTAGCATTGTGCACCTCTGTAAGACACAGGGTCTGCACCAGAAAGCTGTTTTTTGGATGTCTCTCTGCTTGTTCTCTTTTTCTTTGACTGATTCTAAGTGACTCTCCACTCAGCATCAGGAGCACTAAATTATCCTACAAGCCTCTCATACAGTAAATGCAAAATGACTGATGCCTTATGTGGAGCCTCTGAATTATCCTTAGGAGGCACTTAGGGATTTTGGCACCCAGCATAAAATGCTTAAATTTCTCTTTGGGTGTCGTCGGTGTCCTGGTGAATTAGAGCTATGGGAAAGTCTTCCTGTTAATCCCATGGGTGTTGGGCAGCACTTGGGTTATCAAGGGCTTTGTCCCACGTGCTGCTGTGTGTGGGTGAAGACAAATGTCTTAGGGAAAATGTCATGTCCACAAACAGCTTCTTTTTTACATATCTGCGACTTCCGTGGCTGTTCCATTTGTTTAAATTTATGGCTTTTAGAAGAAAGCCTTGGTGTAAAGTGAGTTCTCTCTTAAGGAAATTATGCTTTCAACCAGAGCTGGCTGGTTCCTGTTGCTCTGGGAATGCTTTTTAAGTGTCTGAGTGACTTGAGTAGCCACATCCACAAATAATTTTCATACTTCAGAAAAATCTTATTCTCAATCCATAAAATAAAAAGAAAATATAAAAGCTAGAGTATGTCTGTGCAGCAGCCATCACTTGTAAACGTACTATGCTAATCAATGAGCAGAAAATATTTATTATCATTTTTGTACAAGGCACCACTGTGAAAAGCAGCGGCTAGAGCAATTTATGGAGGTTTGGTACGGATCTTGCCAGAAAGCACTTCTGCCTGCAGGGTGCAGAAGTGTCCATTGCAGGACCCAAAGGACTGTGCTTGCAGGCTGGCTGTACAGGAGCAGAGGAGTGTGCACCCAGTAACTTACAGGCACTGGGCTTCCCAGCTTTAGCCAATATCCCCTTCACCCAGAGCTGAATTCTTCTGAGCAGCTCTTTGAAAACCATCATTCTGGCTCAGGTTGAGGCTCCAAAGGTGACCTCTGTGGAGTAATTTGATGTGAGAACTTAATGGCCTCTGCCGTAGCTCAGCTTTTCCGCAGAATTCAGTGGACCTTCACCTTCCACAGAGGCCTCTGCTCATGATCCTGCTGAAGAAAGAGGAAATCTCACTGATCATGCAACCAAAGCACTTTTAGGAACTAGAGTTTGCCTTTATGTTTTTATATATACACTACACTTCTTAAACTTTTGTGGCTATTTGATATCTAAGTTTGAATATGAAGCAGTTAGGAATATCTCTAGCTATCCTATTTATTTAAGTTGTTTGTTATGATATTCAGTGGGTTATATTTAATTTCTTACATGTGGGTCCTCAAGTTTCTCTGCTTCACACGTTCTTTCGAAATCATTATTCTTGATTTCAGATGCTATATTGCAATTTCTTAGGGTCTTTATTGTCTGAGGGCAGGTACTCGATAAGTGGAAGCTTTGCAATGAATCAGAAACGCTTGAGTGTTGTGTTTTTGTTTCTTACCAAGATTTTGTTTAGTGCTAGAAGGTCAGTCATTGCCTCCATCATGTAACAGCTGCATGCGTTTTGGTACTTCAGCCTTTATGAGGAGAAGACTTGGTGAAGAGCCATCGTATGGAAGAAAGGAATATTTGATTGTTTCTTAGGAAATTAATTCAGTTCACATGCAGTGTCTGAAAGAGCCCTATACAAAAGTGCTTCACATATTCCACAGTATGTTTCTATGCCCACTACTTCTTTTACATGGTAGAATACCATGTTGAAAAAAATATTTAATTTTGAGGTACCTTGCTGAAAATATAACATCTATACTTTTCCATTGATCTTTCTTGTGTTAAAAAAAGGACCTAGGTATTAAAATACACATTTCAGGACTTTGATGTGTTTTCTTCTTCTTTTATGGCTTTCCCTGGTTTTGTCCTAGTAGTGAAGTATTATTTTGTCCAAGAAATTGAGGAAGTAGCTCTTAATTAAAAATTACTATACAGCTTAAAGCCTTGGGTCATTTCTTTTGGGGAAACAAAGAAGGAGAGTTAGAAATGTCAATGTACAGTTGACACTGTGCCTCTGGATCACTAAGAAAAAGGCATAATTTCCAAATAGCAAGGAGACCAAGCTGTCCTCCAGAAAGGCACTGACTATTGTATGAGGAACTAGCTGAAAAGAAACAGTAGCATCATGGTTTGGGGGCTTTGTTGTTTTGTTGTTGTTTTTTTTGGTTTTTTTGGTTTTTTTTTAACTGAAGATAGTAATTGTAATAAATTTTTCACCAGATATGTATTGGAAATATGTGTTAAGTGCCTAGGTTCATATTTATATATATTTCCAAATACTGAAACCCACATTCCCAAACTCATGGGCAGATTGTTATAGTTAAAAATATGCAAACACTGTAATTGCTGTCAGAACTGCAGTATATATTTCTCATGGTTATAGACATTGGGATGCTTCTTGGGGATTTTCAGACCTAAAACCAGAATACATTAAATGAGGCTTTTCTTAAGAAATCTCTCAAGTTACTTAACAATTGTCAAAAACGTCTTAATTCTAGTTTGGATGGGATAGGTGGCACTATTAGTGTAGTTCTTAATGTATTGCTAAAATGGTAGAACACTGAAAAAATCTAAAGTTATCTAAAACAACAAAGGAATCTTATTTGAGCATGACATGAGGTCACAGTGCTTTTTAAAGTCTAAAAGTTTATTAACATTTTTGTGAGTTTTACTAGGTTTTTTATTAGTTCCTAATATTTTTCCTTGATAGAGGATGTGTAGTTTAAAAAACTGTAGTGGTGTACAGTGAAAAAGACTGATGTGCACTCTTAAAGTGTAACCAGTTGTGTTTTGAATGCAGAAAAGTAATGATTATCATCTATAAGGTCCCATTTTACTTGTGTTTTTACATATTTCCATCTCTGTGAGAACAGGCAGTCTCACTGAAATGCTGGGGCTCCTGAACTCACAGTTCTTAATAGTAACTTATTTGAAAGATTGGTGCATGCATAGAAGTGGTACAAGCATATTTTGGATACTCTAAAAGTAGGTTTATGATGTTTATGTTCTGTGTACCAGTAGCGCTATGTAACAGAACAATCTCCTGACCCCACTTTGGTGCTGTGTGTTGTAAATCACTCTTTGGTAGTCTGAGGAACACTACAGACCTTCATTGCAGAAAAACTGTGTTTGCTGTATGTATTAATATTGTAGCTATCTGATTTACAGGGTGTTCTGCCTTCGGAGGTAGTGGTTCTATTTTATTTGGATCTTTCTTTTATTTTGTGTAAAGTCCAGTGGCATGGATTTTAAAAAAAAATAATAATTGCTGTTAAGTAGAAGACCCAGGCAGAAGATTTTGCTTTCTTAATCCAACATAAGCTCTTTTTTGTCACCAGATCAAATGGCTTTCGGAATTGAAAGTTAACATTTTTCCAAGATGACAAGGAGATTTAAACATGTAGTTACTATGGTAGCCAGTATAGGAAAGTTTAGTCCTGTATTCTTTGTGCACTGATGTCTGACCTTCATGATGTTCTGCAACCAAAGTCCCACTCAGCTGCAGCTGAAGGCAAAGGCTGGTAGCATTGTATGCTCCTGTGAAAGGGGCTAAAATAAATGGGCAATTCCAGACACTGTGGCCCAGAGCAGAACATTCAATATCTGGTCCCCAGCTGGTAGTGAGGAACAGTAAGAGCCTTGGTTTTGTCCTGCTGTCAGCATCACTGAGTAGGTTGTCTTACTCAAGAAATTAATTTTGTTTATTCAAGTCAGTTCTTTTTTAGTTGGGAGTGTAGGTGTCTCCCAACACTCATTTGTCCTTTTACCTCCCACATCAGTACTATAGTAAGGTAGTTTGTTTATTTTTTAACCTTTCTAAAATCTGTATATTTATATTTGTCCTGGAAGTTAAACTATATTCTAACCCCACACTTATATCATCTTTGCCTAATTTATTATCAGTTGTTTGGTGGTTTTTGCAGTGTGGTTTTGGAAAGCAATAGGATGCTCAACCTTTTTATCCATTTAGCTGCTTCTCCAGTGTTGTACACCTTCTCTTTGCATTAGAGTTTGGCACCCGATCAATGGAAAGATAACATTTAATATTTTATTATTTGTGGTGACTTTCAAAAAATTTTAGTTTCTGAGTTTTCTCGTTTGGCCCTTTGATTTATTTAATCAATTTTATGTGGCTTTTAACTTTGGTGTGATATGGATTTATGTGGCTGGTCTTTGTATCTGTGTAATTTTCTAGTGCAAGGATTCCTTTCATACTGTTCTAAAGTGGTCCATTCTGTTTATTTATTTCTGTATTTTATATCTGTAATGCACTCTGATATTGGAAGAATCATTTCTAAATCATCAGTACACTAACCACTTGATGTTTCTGAAGGCTCGTGTTAATATTAAAAACCACTCTCCAAAACATCTCTGCGCAGTACTAAAATCATATTTCCATCCCAATAATGATAGTATAGCGGGACACACAGCAAACTGACATTAGATTGCATGCTGATGATAGAATGAAAGATTGTTCCCAGCCTTGGGGTTTAGTCCAGTAAGAAAACAAGGAGTAAAATAGCTTGGAAGGTTGAATACTTAGTAATTAAATTATTAGTAAAGAACATGCCTGGATTTCTGAAAACAATGAAAATAAATGTGTGTACTTGCACAAATGCACCTTTAAAATCACTTTTTTTTCAAGCAATGCTTTTATAGTTCCTCTGTTCACTTTCTTCTTTTAATCTGCTTCGTCCTTTCTCATATAATATGTGAAGCCTTTTGGTGATAAGAGCTGCCAGCATTCCATTTTCAAACTCCACAGCTGCACTGTCTGTATCTTCAGCAGATTGGATTCCTCTTGAAACCGGATCCATTGTTTATTTAAAACAGTGCTTTTTGCTCATTTCCAAAAGAGGATGTTCATTGTTGTTGTTGTTATTTTAGTAACCTTAAGGTACTAATTTTGCAAATTTATTTTGGAAATAGTTAATCTTATTTTCTTTAAACTGTGTAATGGATTTGGACATTTTAATCTGAGTATCACATGACTGCTAGTATTTTCAAAGCAGTGAGACGCAAAGGATCCATAGGTCCTTTTCCCATGAGCTGAATTTTTTATCATTTTCCTTGAACTAGTAAATAATAGAGATAAGCAGTAAATAGTGATCTAATTCTTTTTCTTGATGCCTGCTACTGGAGAGAGGAAAGGTCTTAGATATTCTTTTGGGAAGAGAGACAGCCCAAAGCCTGTGCCTTTCAAAAATCTCGCAGAAGCTTTTAAGTTAGATCTTGGATGTTTTATACACGCACCATGGCCATCAGCTTACAGATGGATTTCGATTTATCTGATTTAAGACTGCAAATATCTTGTTTATAACTGCATCCATTATATATGAGAATAACTAGAAAATACGCTGGGCCAAGTGCAGAGGTTGCTTCTGGGGGAAGAAAAACTGGTACTTATGGATAACTGACATTTTAAAATGGACTTGAGATTTGACTGGGTCTGCAGGTAATGATTGTTACTTCCTTTAGAAAGTCTTGACTTCCAGGTGTCTTTTGGTTTTTTATATTTTTTTTTTTTTAATTTCTCTTTTTAAAATTCCTTTGAGCATCTCCTCAGTTTTGTTACTCATACTGTGTGAACTTGGTACTTCCCAAGGGACAGGTGTGTGTGATGAGGCTCCATGCATTTCTCTTGCTGTGTCATCCCAATCAGCTCAGGCAGAGGTTTGACTTTCATTCTCTTTTGTGAGAAAGTTGCGGCAGACTGAGGGTCTGCAAACACAACGCCAGCTAACCCCGAGCCAGCCTCAATTTCTCATTCTAAATTGGATAAAAACCAGGGGACCAAATTACTCAGTTTTACTTGAGACAAAATCCCAATGAGGCCAACTAGCGCTTGAGTAAGCGTGGGAGGTTGTGGCACTTTGCTTCTGAGTTACATCTGTTTTATAAAGGTGATTCACTAATTAGGCGAAAAGAAATTCAAGGCACAGCTGTTTATTTACCTGAGCCTTGATGCAGCCTCTGTGTTCCTCATATTCTGCTGTTTCTGTCAGGCCTGTGGGCTTGTTTTACTGAAATTGTATTATTATTTTTTCCCCTTTGTTTTTTTTTCCCCTAGACTGGCAGATAGCTACTCTGGCTCTGCTGCTGGGTGGTGCTGCCATTATTCTCATAGCTTTCCTGGTTGGGCTGATCTCCATCTGCGTGGGCTCTCGGAGGCGGTTCTACAGACCAGTTGCAGTCATGCTCTTTGCTGCAGGTAAGCACTGGCATCATTAAAAAGATTTCATGAGAGCAGCTGAACTTTTGTGGAAGGAGATATGCCTTGTTCTGCATACTAATTCAGAGGCATTTGGTTACTTCTGCGTTAACCCCAGTGAGGTTTCTCAGGATAGAAATTCTGCACAAGCATTAATCATTTTTGCATTTGCACTATTATTAGTTCATAAACAAATATTTATTTGCATTATATTCATTGCTTTGTGAAGTACATGCAGCAGGGGAAACTACAGAGGATAAATCTCAAAATACCATTTTTAATCTGTGACTTTGTGCTACTTGATGTCCCCATTTTTATTCTTCATGCAAAGCCATTTTTATTTTAATGTTCTCTCTTTTGCAATTTTAAAACAGGGAAATTAATACCCAGAGGTGAACCTTGGAAGCTCTACATGTGAAAATAAATAGGATTATCTTGCTAGGTGTTTATATATGCCCCTGTGCCATAAGGAATTAATTTTGTTGTGTCATCTCTCTTAGTTATTAATTTAACAAGCTGTCACAGTGTAGTCCCTGTTTGGTTTTAAAAACATAAAAATGGAACAGTTTATATAAACTATCACAAAATCTTAAGGGAGACCTAAGAATCTGAATTGTCTTTAAGACTGGTCCAGTGAGGTACAATTACAATATCAAATCATCTCCTTTTATATATTCTGATGCTCTGGGCCTTCGTCAGCACGGATGTTTCAGATTCTCCTGAGACTCACCAAGCATGGTTTGCCTTCATCCTGTCACTCACATCTGCACTGGAGCCAGCAGCTTAAGCCCCTTCTCATAGCCCATAATGAAGAGGATGACAGAACCTTCGGGACGTATTTTAAAAAGCCACTTAGGAGGATATGAGAGGATGAGAGCGCGGAATTGGAGGGAGTTTGGGATGAAGCACAGCTCCAGGAAGGCTCCTGCTGCCCCCTGCTGCTAACATTTCCTTGATGGAACCGAGGCCTTCAAGATGCACTTTTATGTGCTCAAGACATATTCCTAGATTACATTTCATTTGCTTTTAGGAAATTAAAGCAACCTAGGATCAGATTCCCTGAGTGGAAATCATCTGGTTTTGTTGTATGTGTGGCATTGCTTTCTTGGTTAAATGAATAAAGGTACTGGTGCCATTGTTTTAAAATTTAGCGTTAATTCTGAGGTTATAAGGCACGCTGGATAGTTAACTTTGAAGGAAGTGAGGTTATTGAATTTTTGTAGTGGTTTCTTGTTTGGCTTTTGGCTTCATTTCTCATAACATTGTGTAGTAACTCGGTAATTATTCAGCCATACGCATCTGTCTTGCCATGTTGTTCATTTAGTAGTTAAGTTTGTACTAAAAAAAAGAAACTACTTTCCCCAAGATTTCCTCAAATCCTACTGTTTGTCTTCATGTGCTCTCTGCATAAAATTGCTTCTAGTCTTTACTACAAAAGCCTGATGGTGTGGGGAGTTAAGGCTTGCTTGAATCTAAGAGGAAATTAAATTGATCCTTTAGCTTATAACGGTGTTCACATCTTCCCTTTGCCTCTGTGTGTGTGCATGTGCATTTTGAACAGCCATAACCTGAAGCATATAAGAAGAGAGATGATGAGGCCAAGACGACCTGCCCCATTCTTCTTCATTATCTAGCCAATCTGAGGAGAATCTTTTCAGGATTTGACACTCACATTGTTAAAAGACATTTCGTACAGATTTTATCTTTGATGTCAGCAATTTGTAGAAATGAATATGGATGGTGTATCTTGAAAGAATTACCGAAAGAATTCCCCACTGAAGAGTGGAAAGTTAGCATTGTGGCAGTTAGTGCCTTATGCAGCTTTCCATAGATTCACGCCTTCATCCATGGATTTCACAAATCTTTTGGAATAAACCCTGCCCTGACCTGTGAATGTGCTGACAAGACCAAATATTCTGTGTAACTCTGGTTAGGAGTCTATCAGCTGCCTCTGGAAAAAAGGCACAGTATGAATTGCCCAGAGACACTTAATGATGTGTGGGTGTTGTGTAGAAAAGGTCTGTGTGTGGAAGAAAGGACAAAATGGAAAAGTTATTTCCAGGTGCTTTATGGAGTCCAAACAGTTGGATCCAGGCTATTTTTTTTCCTTCAATTTTTCTTTTTTTTTTTTTTTTTTTTTTTTTTTTTTTTTTTTTTTTTTTTTTTTTTTCTTCTCAGCTTCAGGTTTCAGTTAGCAACTCTGTAGGTGAGGGGGAAGAAGATTGACTGACTGGGACTGGAAGAGATGAGAAAGAAAGGGACCAGAAAAACCCAAAAATTCAACCTAGATACTGAGAATAAGCCAGCAAGTAAAGAAAAGATGTGAATGTGTTTTCATAGAGCTGACAGTATGTATTTTAATGTTGAGAGGAAGAGGAGCAGCTCAGGTCATGGAAAAATGTGGAGCAGACAGGGAGGCAGTTGCAGAAACTCTTGCATGGAACCACCTTGGCTTGTGCAGCTCTTTGGCCTAATGGAGGTGATTAGCTCATGTACTTGCCAGGGTGTCTTAGAGCTCATGAACTAAACTGTCCCTGAAAACTGCACCCTCAAAGTGCCAGCTCACAAACTTGGCAGTGCAGGAGTTTCATGATACGCTTACCATTTAGCTAAGTCTTAATTTAGAGGCAGAAAGAGAAAGTGCTCTTGCCGAAAGTCCATAAAAGAAACAAAAGAAAAATTAAAGATGCTTGCCTTTTGATGCTGTGTTTTAACAAATGTGACAATGTTTAGAAGAATAGCCTGTTGATGTTAGGAAGCTTTTAACACGTTTCACAATATGCTTTTATGTGCAAGCTAAGGAAAACTGTGACTAAGTGAAAATACTATAGGTAAGAGAGTAATATAAAATGGTGGCAGATAATGATTGGAGAATACTTAAGGAGATATCTTTTAATTCTGACAGAGAGAGCACAGTCCAGCTGGATTGCATCCTTAGTTCTGTGCTATTACATATTTTCATAATGATGTGGAAGATAGAATGAAAGTTTACTTGTCAAATTCTACAGTGGAGCTAGAAAAAATTATGTAGATACATTGAAAGCCAGAATTTGATTTTGTGAAGTTGATGGAATGGTCTGAAAAAGTAGGGCTGACTTCAGTAGAATGTAGTGCAGGTTGCTACAGGGCAGCAAGATGAGTCGTAATATCAAATAAATACTGTTGGGAAAAAAACTCAGTAGGTTATGTACTCCAGTCTCCTTGTTGAGGCAAGATGGTCCCTAACAGTAACAGCTTAGTCTGGACCGCTTTTGAAGAAATTCAAGCATGAAGATGTCACAGCCTTTCCAAGCATGTTGTCCTAGGCCCATACTACCCTCATTATGATACTTTGTTCTTTGTTGATGTCCATTCTGAATCTCTGAGATTAGTGTCCACTCTCATTACTGCCAGCCTGCCTGGCACTACAAAGAAGAGGGGGTTTTTTTGTTGTTGGTTTTTTTTTTTTTTCTGTCATTGTCACAGCTGCATTTTCAGGTAATCTTTGAAACATCCAGCACTTACTAATGAGTGCTTTACTCATCTGAAATGAGCAGGAGGTAGAGAACAGAAGTACGGAACTTACTAGCCAGCACCAGCATTTTCATAATTACAGAAAAATTAGAAAGTCACATCATAAGTGGGATTTTTTGATATCAAAACTTACAATCAAACATTTGAACAAAATAAAGAATTAAATTAGATTTTCCTAGTTACAAAGCATTTTTTACTATTTCTGCATGCTTAATATGAGTATGTATAATTGCTTATATTTCATGTGATTGGAATGAAACTAGTATTCCTGTTCCCATATTGCATCATAGTGCTTCATAAAAACGTGTCTACATTTGAAGTGAACAATCAAGTTTGAGATGATTAATCTTTTCTGAACAGCATTTGAGTAGCAGATTTTTTAAGATTTCCTTTGCAGCCTGTTTTTTCTACAGGAAAAGACTTGCGCTTCTGAAGAAAGATAGTACACACGTCCCTTAAGCAGGTCAGCATAGCATGGAGCTCCTTTAAATTCCTTAGAAGAAGATCAGTAGTTGCAGCCATCGCTCTCAACATCTTTTGGGGTCATACTGGTCATTTCTCATAACTTCGCTGGCTGCTGTTTCTGGCTTACACAGCTCCCTTCCCTACAGGGAAAAACAATGACAGAAGGCAAAATTAGTGCAAAGTGATGACAGTGCTGTGTAGGGTGGCTGTTCCCACCAGCCACTTGCTGCCAGCACTTCCTTTGAGTTCTACAATAGTGTATCTGGACCAATAGTAGGAAGAGCTGGAATCCTCACTATGGAAATGTCAAAAAAACCCTCCTGTGCATGTTGCTGCTTTAGCAACGTGTTCCTCTTCCAAGAGAATCGCTTTTTTTTTTGATTGTGTTTTGACAAGTCCAATCTGTAGATTGAAATTAAGCATACTTCATATGTTACTGTGGGGAAGGTGGAGACTTCCTTGCTTTGCACTTGACACAGGCACACATGGAGCAGTTTCTGCATTGACTCAGCAGAGATGCTGCATCCCCAGTGCAGGAAGACACTATAGAAAAACTCATATATTTCCATACGTTTTCAGAAATCCTTTCTGACCTTGAATGGTCTTAAAGATATGTCTGAAAGCTAAGCAAATGCTGAGCTGCTTTTGGATGTAAAGATGCTCTCATTATAGAGAATTGGAATGCATAATCTTTTCATAAAAGTACGTGCTTTTCCTAGTGTACCCTGCCAAAGTTTCTCTGGTGTTGCGCAGTGTTTTGTGAGCTGACGGACAAAAAATTATATTCAAATTGAATAACTTAAGTAACACTTTAATAACTGTAGAATTAAAAAAAAAAAATCCTGTGGATTTTGGTATCCACATCAGAAAATCCACTGTTCAAACATTATTCGGGTTGTCAGTCTCTAGTAAGGGTCCAAAGACTACTCTGTAGGCTAAGGTGGGATGAGCAGAAATTTCAAGTGAGTGTTTCATACAGTTTTATCACCGAGGTTCTGATGAACGTGGGACATGATCTCCCCATACCAGTCTTGTCCTCAGGACAGGTGAGCATTTGTCTCCATGGCTAATGAAAGGGGCCAGTTGGACAGGGGTGTGTGTGGGAGTGAAATGGCCAATGTGTGTCTGTGGGTCTCAGAGACAGTGCTACAGGAAGTAATGATTTTAAAGCTTTTTGATGTCTTGGATTTGATCTGTTTTATTAGCTTCTTTCATCACAAAGTATTTCTGACCCACCTCCTAAATTCATAATATTTTGCCAGTTTGAAGTTTAGTGACTGATCAAATTTTATAGATTCTTTGGTATTCTGTGCGAGAATGTCATTAATTCTGATTACAGAACACAGTAATGCATATGAAATATGTGATTCACTGAGTCTCTACTGAGAACAAGTATATATCACCTATGACAATGAATTATTTTCAGGCTAAGTAAATTATTTGATTCTCAGCTACATTTCTTAATATGTATTCACACTTCTCATTTTGACTTATTTATAATGGCAATAGAGCAAGTTTTGTTGTTATGGAAGGAGTAATGACTGCAAACTAAAATAGAAAGGAGAGACAAAAGAATTTGGAAAATACTGCTCTCACTCTTTATTTTGTGGACATTTGAAGGATTGTCATTATATCACAGCAATAACATTTGTTCATCAACGAGAGAATATGGAAGAGCTGCTCTGTTCTCTGTGAATGAAATGAAGGTGATTTAAAAAGAGAAGCACTTACAAGCTAAAAATCACCAAGAGCATTTTAAATGTGAATTTCAGTTATTTGATGTTTTCTTTGTTTTAGGGAAGCAAATTAAGTCTTCTTCTGACATTTGTATTTTTTTTTTTTCTCTTTTAGTTGTTCTCCAGGTCTGCAGCTTAGTCCTTTACCCAATCAAGTTCATCGAAACGGTCAGCTTGAAAATATACCATGAATTCAACTGGGGCTATGGCCTTGCGTGGGGTGCAACTATATTTTCATTTGGGGGTGCCATTCTTTATTGCCTGAACCCTAAGAACTATGAAGACTATTACTAGAATCATTTAATGAAAAGAAAAATAAAAAAAGGATTACCCCATCTTTTCTAGCTCACAGTTTTTTTAGAACACTCGTGGAGCACCAAACAGTCTGCTCTGTTGATAAAATAGCCTTTGCCTTTTGGGTGTGAACACTGTAACCAGCTTTTACAACCATTTAGAAGAACTGCAAACACTAGGATTGCTGATCTTACATAGGCAGATGCTGCAAGCTGCTGATACATAAACTTCATTTTTCCTGACAACAAGCAAAAGGATCTACGTGACAGCGATCATTGTGAGAAAACTAGTTGGAATGAGAATGCAATGCCAGCATCTGCTATTGCCTTCAGGGGAGCAGCTGGTATGGGCTCCATTTAGAAGTCTCCCTGTATCATAGAGGATTCAGATGTCTGATAAGCAGGCAATGGCATCTTGTACAATAGGCTGAGTTGGCCCCTTGTTACTTGCTCAAAAACACTCTTAAGGAATTAGTTGCAAGTGACTGTGTTGAGGGCAGTGAATGTAACTGGTTAATGACTTGTCTAATATCTGCATTCAACAGTCTGCTGGGAGAATAATAAAAAAAAGAAAAACCCAAACAAGCCACCAACCCACACAGGATTTCATGAATTGGTAATCGACACCACCGTGCCAGCTGTAGCAGATTGTTGAAGGAAGTCCAAACCCAGAGACATGTGCTTCTGACTGTGTAGTTGGAAGTTGTCTCAGCTCTCAGTGTTTTGCTGGAGGGGTGAAGATAAAGGGGAATAGAAAAAGACCTGGTCTGTCCCTGAGACATCTAAAATATATGAATGAATTGCAATTGTCCTGAGTACCCATTTAACTTCCAAACATTGTCGTGAAAAGAATGCATATGGAACAAGTTCAGTTATATTTTTGAAAGGTATTTGTTAGTATAAATGAATATATATAATGCAAATATATATGCAGAGGGAGAGAAATGATTCATCTTAAAAACTGTAATATGAGCTGTGATGCAGTGGTTAAAATACTAACTTTGTACACATTCTTGAAAGTCTTGGATTGGTACCCCCAATTTTGGTTGGTGTTACAAAATAAACACACAATGGTTTGTCTTCTGTATATGCCCTTGTACAGACTCTGTGTTATGGGAAATGCTTAAAAGTTCACATCAAGTTAAGGTAGAACTGGACAAAAATAACTTCCTGCTATTTCATGTGTAATATAATACTTGCTAAAAATTCTTTTCTAAGGCTGTTGCAAATTTAAAAACTGCCATTTTTTAAGAATCTAGTTAGGTTGTAAGTGTCCCTGATCATCAAGAACACAGCTGAGACCCCATCATGTCCATATTAAAACATTAGCACTTCAGGAGGTAATCTCTTGTTTTTAAAAGATGAGTTTCTAATGGGCTCTCTGATGATTATTTACATCTGATTACTCCTTGCTTAGTATGTTTCCCACTTAAAACATCCAGAGACTGTACTCATGAAATTAAACCCAAGATAAAATAGGGAGAACTTTCACATGAATTTAATCCGCATCACTTTTATTTTTGTTTACAATTTGCTTATTTGGATATTTTCAATTAATTATAAGCATATTTTTATACAATTTTAATCTTTAGAAATAACTATTTTTTTTAATGGAGAAATTTAAAATATATTCTATGTGGACCTCTGCACAAGCAGATATGCTGGGGTTTCGCATCCACCTCTACAGAAATGGTGTTGCTGGTTCCACAGAAAAGACTCCTGAATTACTGGGTATTAAGAAGGCATCTCTTGTGTTACTGCTGGGCCACCATCTGCAGGGTGCTGAGGGTCTGCAATGAGCAGGGGACCACAGGGCTGCCTTTAGGAGGTCATTGTGCAAGGATTCCTGGCTTGTGGAGATGGTTTTTAAAACTCTGGGACGCTCTGGAGTTCAGTCTTTACTACCGTGGCAGAACATTCCATATCGGCAGTCTTTGCAGAACCAGTGGTGATTAATTAGATTAGATGGAGCAAAATAACAGCTTGACATGGAAGGGATTGCATGGCAATGCCTGGAGAACAGAAGGGATGGGAGGAAAACTTGTATCCAGTTATTTCACAGGCACCAAGAGAGCATTTGTAACCCTGCTTTATTTCCTGAGACTGACTTAAGGCGGATATTCAGTACATAGTTAACTCAGTATCTTTCTGAACTGCTGTGTAGTTCTGCTTTTATTTAGCAGCACAGAGAACATTGTAGTTTGGCATAGGAAGTAGGTCAGTGTAGAGAAGCCCACTGTGAGAAGATGTCTGTACCTTTCTGAGAGGATGGTGTTTTGGGGCTGGCATTGCGTGGCACTTGGTGTGTGCTGACAAGAAGGTACAATGCTGAACCCATACCACAGCCACTAATTTATCAAATTGCTTTTCTTTATGTAGAGTTTGAGTGAAAACAACTGTCAGGCCTAAGGCAGATGCAAATGAATGGTGTGTGCTCTGCAAGCTGTTAATGTGAAAGGTGTTCAGACAAAACAATTTACAAACGTGAATGCCTAAACACAAGGTTCTTCTTTCACAGTTGAGTCAGAGATCTGATTTTCAGTCTCAGCATCTGCTTTACCTCTTGAAGCTGATGCAGTCTATTATGACCCACCTCAGACTCCTCAGGACCTTTGTGTTTGGGCATCTAGTATGTGGATTTAGGTACCTACCTTTAGCTTAGGTTGCTACTGCAGTGTCTTTTTTTTCCCCTTTACCGTTGCAAATTTTGGCAAGCATTCTGTTTCTCAGAACGGAACTAAAGGTTAATGCAAATTTGTGCTGAAATTTTTTTTTTAGCCACAAAAGATATAAGTCTGTGTCTTGAGTGTACGTATGACAAATTAATAATTTTGTATGTTGTGCTTGTGTCATGTCACCATTATTTCAGCTGTTTTACTTTCTCTCACTGGCAGAATGATTCTCTCCCACAACAAATCCATTTTTTTTCTTCCAAATATATATGAATAAATATATATATAGCAAACTTGCAAGCAGGGCTAGTTATTTGTATTTTTTAAGCTTAAAGTATACCGTCCGGTGCTGACAAGTACCCAGCACCTCTTCTGGATTTCTTGCACAACTTCGTTTAGCTTTTGTAAATTTTAAAAACAAATATAGAGAGACCTATGTGTTTGAAATATAAATGATATATATGGATTAGCATGTAACTGTATATTATTAAACATGCAATGAACTGACTGGTAAGTGAAGTCTAATCTTATGGCTAGCAATGTAATTTATTCAGACTGTATTTTTGTACAGCGCAGTGCACACTAACCTATTGCCTCTGTGTCCTCTATAATGCCTAAAACTGTGCCTAGAAATTTCATTTATGTCTTTCAAAGAAAAGAAGAAAAGATGACTAAATGCTTCATGTTGTTGATAGTATTGGTTTTTCTGATGTTGTTCTTTATTTATTTTTGAGAAGTGTATGGTATGTTTATTAAATGAATCCATCAAAATATGGTTTGTTTTAAATGGTCATTGTTAGCAGGGAAAGATGGATTTTTTTTTTTTTAATCTAAACTTTTAAGTTTGCGGTTTTAATACCATTTCTGCATTTCACAATTTTTGTAGCTTACATAAAGTTTTATGTGAAAAAGTAACTGAAATAAAAAAAAAATTGTTACACTAAGAAAATGTGCCTGTTTTGCTCTGAGTAGATGATGTATGCAGCTCAGGTGGCATGGTTTCCTGAGAAGGAACAGGCTCTTTAGGTTAATGATTATTCCTGGTATTCAGTTATTCCATGGTAAAGGAGTCTTATCAAAATATGCAGGGGGAGAGAGGGAGAGATGGAGGGGTGTCATTGGCAAGTTCTTGTATCTCACCTGGCCATAAAGCAGTAGCACAGGGTGAGTTTGTGGGTGTCACAGAGCCCACACTGCCTTTATAAAGATGCAAGTATTGTAACATCAGAAAAGCAGATGCTTTAAATGTAAATAACAAGGCTGTGTGTTGAAATGGGAATCTGTACTGAGCACCTTGTTCCAGTGGGGGAATTTATTCATTATATACAGGTTTCTTTTTTGAATTTCCAATAACTAATACTTTGCCTATTTTGATTCTGAAAGCTGGCTTACTTTTCATTGTGGAAAAAAAAGAAAAAGATGCTATTTTTGAACCTGAAACATGGTGTTGCAAAAATGGAAAAGCATGTTCAAAGCACTAAAGTCATGATGCTGTGTGTTTTCTGCTGTTGGGTAATGTACCCACTGCATCACTGGATACCCCCCCAGGTGGGCAGCAACCTGAGGCTGCCAGCAGAAAGCAAGAGGAGAATGGGAGGCAAAAGCCTTGCTTGGCTTCAGCAGATGAGTGCTGAGTGAATAGAGGCACAAGGATGGGGTGCCCAGAGTGGAAGTCAGCTCAGAAAAGGAATTCGCAGCAGGGAGCGAGCATGTTGGGGGTGAACAAGGATGGGAGGTGTCTGAAGCTTAATTTTCTTTTGAAATGCATTGAGGGAGGATGTTCATAGGGAACTGTGAATCCACTGGGATTGAGGGATCAAGCCAGGGGTGATGGAAGGCATATTTCTTGAAATCTGCATTACAACTCTTGTAGTCATGGCTTTAGGGGGTACATTACCCAAGGATTTGACCTTGTTTTAATGCCCAAATTTTAGGTCATTTGTGTTCCTACATGTTGGCACAAGGTCAGAGGGGCCCACTGACTTAATAGGAAGAAATCAGGCATAGGGTGAGGGTGCCATGCTCAAACCTTGTCCATCCAACTGAACAATAGGAGCACTGGCCAGGCAAGACCTGGTAAGCCCTCAGTTAGTCCTGAGCGGCATCTCACAACATGTTTGGTATCCACCACAAAAGTAGGTCTGCATTCTGCTGCTGAACCAGATACAGGGCATGTTGTAATCGAGAAAAATATGCAAAAGATGGTGTATGAGCCCAAGTTTGTTCCTTCTAAGATGTAGTTTGAACAGGAGCAAACCACAGAGAACTGGGTGGAAACAAGTGGTTTGAGGTCTGCAAGTGGTGATGAAAACTGCAGTGTGCAAACTCAGGCAGACATAGCCAAAGTAAAACTCCTTGGGACTGCAGAAAGTCTTCTTTTAGGTTGAGATTTTGGTGTTTTGCCTGTGGAGAGGGGGTTGTAACGCTTTCTTTTTTCCTGTACCTTGAAGAAGTATTTCCAAAGTCAACATTTTTGTGTTCAATGTATGGATGCGGTGGCATTTTGGAGATTTTTCTGCTGTGTCGGTGACTTCACGGAACTCTTTTGATGGAAAGTAGTGGGCTTTTCTAACAGGCAATAGCTTTGAAGAGGACTTTAAATCTTCCAAATGTCCGGAAAGCTAAATGTCTGGAATTTGACACAACATGCATTACAACCTACGGGAAGGCTGAAATTTGTGATTTTTTTTTCTTTTGTACAGTTAATACTTTAAGTTTTTTTGATTTGTGAGGAGAAATATGGGATGCAGGCGGCAACAGTTTGGTGTCTTATTAACAGCATGGTTTGTGCACAGTTACCCCACAATAAACCGGTGGGGTCTGCAATCCAGAAGGCCATTGCTCATTCTTAGAGCATCTGATTTGGTTGGTATATAGAACTCATAATTTCCAAGAGCAGTATATACATTGCAAGTGGGTGAAATACTGGTATTGAACTAAGTTCTGAATTATAATAGCAAAATCACAAAAGCTGTTGGTTATTTTGCACCTGCCTTCCTTTCTCAGTCCATTTTCTTTTGGTTTTTTTCAGACCCAAATCATACTATTAGAGAATCACACAGAATCACAAAATGGATCAGGTTAGAAGGGATCCCCATGGGTCATCTTGTCCAACCTCTCAGCTCAAGCAGGGTCATCCCAGAGCACACGGCACAGGATTGTGTCCAGACAGTTCTGGAATATCTCCAG
>VWPU01002208.1:26241-41266 GCA_013398955.1 Callaeas wilsoni
TCTGGACCTGCTCCAGGAGCTCCATGTCTCTCCTGGCCTGAGGGGCCCAGAACTGGACACAGCACTCTTGATGTGGCCTTACTATAGTGAGCTGTAATATTTAATACATGAATGAATGAACACATTAGGCCTGCCACTGCAAGGAAATACCTAAATGGATGGAGTTAGACAGCAGGTGTTATGGTGGACAGGAGCCAGGGACATGTTACTGCTGATGATGGGTTCATCTTGGTGGAAGCAGCACATGCCAGGACAAAAGGAATGATGATTTCCACATTTCAGGAATGATGTCTGAGTTAGGTTCAGTTCCTGACTGCTCTGCAGATTCTCTGCCTTGCAGCCTCCTCCCTCTCTCCAATGAGAGGGGAGGTAATAATTCAGCACCTCTGTGTCAAAGCTGCTGAATAGTGATATAACCTAAACACCTGGAGTGAGAGTATTGGGACAGGCAGCTGAACTGTTTTGGGTATCTGACTGTGGTTACTTTCTGGTACCATGTATGTTAGGTCACACTAAAGGGTCTGTAAAATGGGGCAGAAGAGAGAGGAGTTGTCTGTTTACCTTCTGCACTCTGGAGGGGATCTAATCCTCTACTGAAAGGAGACTGCCTTTCCCTGCAGACCACTGGGCACGGATAAGGTTTTGGAATTCAGGGTACAATGAACAGACGGAGCACAAGTGAGCGTTAAACAGAGAGCCCATTGTCTCAGGTCAAGGGGAGAGACACCTGAGACAAGTAAGTGACCTTCCTGCCTGTAGAGGAAACACTCCCAGAGCTAAGCCTCAGGGGTGACAAAGACACGCAAAAGATCTTAGTTTCAATCCCCTGAGAGGAACTGGACTGCAAAGCAGCTTTGGAGGCTTTTGTGAGCTCAGACCCTTAATGCATTCCCACTGAATGTGAGCTTCCTGTGGTGCTTTTGCCCTTGTAGGTGCCTTTGGTCACTGTGCACCTTCTGAGCATCTCTCTGCACTGCACTGTGCACCACAGATAAAACCCGGTCCTGAGGGGAGATGTGGCCCGCTGTGCTGTGACTCTGAAGCTGGGCAGGACATGGAGGGATTTGGAATGCTCCTCAGTCCTGCCACAGATCAAGATCCCACAGATCAAGATTAGATGCAGACAGCTGTGTCTTTTGGTGAATACAAAACCAGCTGTAACTGAGATAAATTGTAACGGTACCGTGAGGTACAAAAGCACTTCTGCAATGGCAGACAAGCCTTGGTATATAACAATGATGAATGGATTCATAAATGCCCTCCTAAATATGAGGAGTACTTTCTGACTCAGAGCTGCTGCGGGCTTAAAATACGTTTGTCTTCAGGCTGGTGTCACAGGAGGCAGAATCAGAGCCATTTTCCTGAAGTTTTTTCATTGACAGCAAGTCAAATTTTTTTCTCAGCAAATTTAATAATATTGAAATAATTTAAAATACTTAAATGTATTCAGGTTGTGAAACATCAGCCCTTTTAAAATAATTTCTTGGCCGGTACATCTGTTTTAGGTTTTGGTTTCTTTTTTCCCTTTCTACTACTTATCTATTTTTCACATCAATCGGAAAAAGAAAGCGGAAACATTTGAGCCACTTGGAAGTTAAGAGAATAGGAGGGCAAGGCTGAACATTATACTTATCTTGGAATAGCAGGACTGTGGGGGGACTAACTTCAGCTCTATCAGCAGAAAGTTCTGTAATGAAAATGTCTGAAAAAAAGGTGAAATGAACAGCAGCTGAGAAAAAAAGGCCTCTCTTTCCTAAACACACACTTTGTTTCTATCTGTTCCCATTTCTTCCCTTGATGCTACAAGAAAAGAAAAATGTATTTCAGGATTTGTCCTGGTAATCTTTTGAAGTAAGTATGCTAGCTGCAAAGCTGTATAACAAAGTAGTTGTTAAACTAATATCAAGAATTTCTAATGGAAATGTTTAGAATACCTAATTTCCAAGGCCTAATTGGAAACAACTTAAATTATTACATCAATAAAATTTGCTTGAGGGAAAGCCAAAAGGGATTCATGTAATGAAATAGAAAGTTCTAGCTGGAGAAAATTATTTTCACTGTGGAACATCTGAAAAGCTTTGCAGATGTTGGATTAAAAGAAACACTGCTGAATTTTTCTGAATCTTTTAACACATGGGCATTTTAACATAAAATATCATGCAGCTCGCAAAAGGAACAGGCAGAGATATTCTGAGAAGAGTAAGTGTGAACAGATTGTGCTCCATTTGTTTGAAAACAACCCTTACCTGACGGAAGCGCAGTGCCATTATCCTCCCTTCCAAACATCTTGTAATTCTAACACAGCTTATTTTTATGGCTGTTTTTAAAGCTGTAAGAGTGTGACAACATGGTGGTTTAGGCCTCAGGTTCTAAAATGCCAGCTCTCTTGGGAACCGAAGATACAAATCCAAACTTCCCTCAGCTCCTGCCTTCATCCTGGCAAAGTAGATTTGATGCTGTTTGCAGCTGCTGATTCTCGACTCTCACGGACTAAAGCTAAACCCCCAAGAGTTTGGCTGCTCTGTGTCTGTACAAAAGCGGTCTTTGCAGCAGATGTGGGGTGGGGGGGAGGGGTTGGGAGGGAGCCATTTCAATTTTCTCACAAATTCTCACTCTGTGCCTGCAGTAATTTGCAGACCTGTGCATGTCTGTGGGACAGGGCTCTCCAAGCGAGAGGGGGGCGTGATCCAGCACCGCTGCTCCTGGAGAGCTTTGGCCAGCAGCTCTCACACTGTGAACGAAGGAATGCCGGAATTTTCCCTGCTTGAGCTGGTGAAGGTTTGTGCACGTAAAATGTGAATTGGTAAAGGTGTAACCAGGATAGCTGGTGATGGCCGACCAAGTACAAACCCCATTAAAAAATGATGGAATTGTCACTGGGCAATTCTCAGGGGCACACGTGTCTGTAAGAAATGACCTACACTCACACACATCAGTTGATGAAGCTTTTTACACGTGGAAAATCTTCTGAGGAAATATAATATTTTATAATGTTGGCAGAGAAGGATATGTAACTCTCGTGTCTTAAACTTATTCTACATACAGAGAAATGGAATATCATTGAACACACGCACATGGTTTAAAATGTATAAACTTTAAAAAAATTAGAATATATGTCAGTGCAGAGTATAGAAATGCCATTCTAGAATGTTGTTCACATTATTAGTTTTTAGCAGAGCTTAACAGAACATAAAGTAGATGGTCATCTTAATGTCAGGAAAATTAATCCACCAACACCAGAGGTTTATGTCCAAAAAGGAGACAGAGGAGTCCTGTTACTTTATTCGAATAAAGGGAGAGGCCATGGGGCATTCCCCTGGGGTCTCTCAAATTTTTGGAGGACGCAGCCTCCGTTTTATCCTAATTTCCCAACCGCATTTTCTCTCTCTCTTTCCCCATTGGCTGAGGTACTTGAGAGGTACAGACTTCCCGGAACGCCTAATTCCTACGATTCCATTCTAATGTATACCTCCCCTTGCCTTTTTTTAATTCCTATAGAATTTATTTTCTCCACATTTTTTCTCTCATCTTTTTATATTCAATTTCATTTATTAGCAGACCTACAGTTTATTGATAAAGACAAATCTCTCTTTCCATTCATCAATCAGTGGAATCCTTCCCATTGTTTCTTTTCTCTCTTAGTGCTAATTTTTATCTACCAGCAGGCCCACAGCTTATTTGTAAAGACAAGTCCCTCATTCTTTTCACTAATAAGAAATTAGCAACAGGAAGAAAATAAATGAGAACTTCACAAACAACTAGCGAACGTAAGTTTCATTGTTCATGGGCTACACACCTTTTCCCACAAAGTGGCAGTTGGAGAAGAACGTTTTCTCAGATTTGTGTTTTAATGAGGAATTTTACTTGCTCTTTGGGCAAAGATTAAAACTAATGCTGCCTTGCAAACCTTATTTTCTGAGAAATCTGAACAAGTACAGGTTAATTATTTGCTTACAGTTAAGCTTTTCACACCTCTGATCCAGTTTTGCCAGTCTCATGCAGCTGAAGCTTCTGAGAATAGTTACACTAGTTCTTTCAAAGATCCCATTTTTAGTGCTGCAGCAAAAGTTTACAGAAAAACTCAGATCAGCAGCCTCTGCCTCCCAACACAGTCACATATCTGGGGAATTCAAAGCAGGGCTCTCTAGAAGCTGCTAATTGCCTGTCAATCATCTGGTACACCAGCAGTTCACACGTTTTTGCTATCGACCTAGCAGATTAATAGTATAACCCAAACAAAGGAACAAAGGCTAAACTGTTCAGTTGGGAAGGGTACTGTGCGGTCTTTTCAGGCCAAGATTAACAGAGAAATAGAGAAATGGTGTTCTTTGTAAAACTAAAGCTGCAGTGACCTTAACTCTGGCGAACAGACTGAATGAGTTCAGCACTATTTGCCAGCAAAACCTGAAACAGCAGTGCTTTAAAAGAAAGAAACAACAAAAACCAAAAAAAAAGAAAAAAGAAAAAAGGAAAACAGAAAGAAAAACTCCAAACCCCATATTGAAAAATCTTTCCAAGCAAAATGAAGGAAAATTACAATTAAATGGGTTTAACTTTTAGGAGTCAGCAGTATAGTTAAAATGATTCACAGAGCGGTGCTAGAAACTGTTGACCATTATGCTGAATGTATTTTTAGTATCTGTGAGAGTCTATTTTCAGGACAAAAACCAGCACTGTTTAAAAAAGGACTGTTTAAATTTTCCTCTGGTATCTTTGGGACTTGTATTCTTGGATTGAGGTCAATCAGAATAAGGGTACTATTATTGCTGAAATTAATATTTTTTTAGTTACTTTTATATTCATCATAGCTAGGCATTCCAGCTGAGACTAAGACCCTGTTGTGCTAGCATCGAACCAACACCAAAGGAGAGCCCCTGAAAATTACCAGTCCCTCTATACTGTGGTGTTTCCAGTCAAATTCATAATTTAGATGGCAGTGAGATTTGTTCTCTAAGTATGGCAGTGCTGGTGGAAGAGAAAAGGGTGACTTGTGTGAAGAATGGCTGCTCCAAAAAATGTTTTAGCCACCTTTATTGGCATTTACTTGGTATTAATTGTTATGAACAATTTTTAAAGGTTCATTAAAACTAACTTACTATATTACCTTAAGTTCAAATGTTAATAAAGTATAAAGGGTTTGATTGTTAAGGTCAGATTTACCTAGTTCACATGTTTTATTTATTCCTTATGTAATCCTGCATGTTTAATAATGCTTAAGAAATTAATGTTCAGTGTGGGTTAGGATGTTGAAATGAGGTTTGTTTGGGTTTAAATGTTGTATTTAATTGATGGTCAATGTTAATCAATGAAGGGGGGGCTGCCAAGATGGCGATGCCGAGCCAGGTTCCAGAAAACTCCAGGGATGAAGTCACGGTGTTCTGGTGATTTCGGGACCCCGATTGAGTCAGACCTCAACCAATCGGGGGGGACTTTGGGGAAATGATTGGTCAGGAATCGCCCTAGAAACGAGCCAACCAGCGTCGAGCGAGAAGGACCAATCAGGCGGCGGATTGACAAACCAACCAATCAGAGAGCCAGGCCTGGCTATAAGAGCTGTGCTGGGGCCTTGCACGAGCTCCTCCGCCCTTTCGACGACGGCCGGTCCGTGAGGGGAGCACCCAGCGTCGTGTGCGCTGCTTTTGTCTGCATTGCCACCCGGAGCCTTGGGCTTATCCCCGGCTCCTTTGTTCCCGGTTGTGGTTTTTAATAAATTTGTTAAATTTTAGCGGCGTGAGACCGTTATTTCTCACATTAATTAGTTACTGTCTGCAGGCAAAAATTCCTTTCAAGCTAAAAGAGAGAATATGGAAAATGGGCCTCTGGTCTTTCCTGATTTCTTGAGGCAGATTTTGAGATTTTGTTTTCAAGGCTGAATGCCATGTTTTCCTTTGGCTTCTTGCTCCTGCTCACCATGTGGTGGTCCATGGTGTGGACCCATGTCCACAAGCTCTGTTGTTCTAACACAATATTTTTCCAGGACTGCATGGTAAGTTCAAATCATTTCAGTGACCCACTACACAGTGAAGTGGCTGGAAAGTGAGTCTCAGCTCAGACCGTGTCAGCAGCAGACTAGGAGGGGTGGGCAGCAGCAAGGGGCAGGGGAGAGCTGCCCCAGCTGCAGTGCTGAGAGGGTGCCCTGTCCCAGCACCACTGCAGAGAGTGTGCACCACGTTGTCACACCCTCAGCCTCTCTGCTGTGACCCCTCCCTTAAGAGAACAGATAATCCTTCACTGCTGCTGTTGCAAGTCCCAGGTAATACCTGTTTCCCAGGCCAGATGAAACAGAAGGCCCGGAAAATGTTGAAAAAGCAAAAGTCAGAGAGTCTGAAACAAGAACCAGGTATTCTGATAGAGTCTGACCCAACAGGCCACTCGACACTCTCCCCAAAGGTTCACTTAATTTGTATGCAAACCTGACATTTTTCTTACTGATACACTCTTGCATCAGTGGCCTCAACAAACTCCGCAGTGGGTAAAAATGTGGAAACTAGCTTATATTTCAAAACGGTTAGTTAATTCTTGCAACTTTTGGTCTGAAAAATCCAAGCCGGATAGCCATTCTGAATGTTTGGCTTTGAAATTTCAAGGTAATTTAAATTATCTGTGTGACTCATAGTGCCACCATTTTTGTTCCATGATTCAATGCACAAAATTAATAAAAAATGATTTCTCAATTGCAACCCTATGAGTGGATTCAATTTTTGTTTTCTGTGAATATTCTGTAATACTAATTTTAAATTATTTGTTGCTAGAGATATTCAGTTGAGTAAACTCATTCATTTGCCTATAAAGTTTTGATGAGTTACAAGGTATCCACTCTTCTTTAGTGAAGGATGCAATTACTACTATTTCATCTTGTAGTCATAAAAAAATAGGGAACTTTAAGCCTGGATTCAGAGCCAGGAGACTTTCAACTGCAGTCAAAAAAACTAAAGTAAGGGCATATATTAAATGCAGGTAGAAGAATATCTCAGACCTTAGAAAATCAATTGATAAGTAATGAACATTGATGAACATATAAAACTTGCAGAAAGTCTCATTTATTCATTGTGAGCTTCAATAAAGGACATGTCATTTGTCTGCTACAGAGCTGGAGCAGGATGGATTACACAATAGTGAATATTTTGCTTTGCGTTTTATTGATCTGAGTGGAAATACAGATTGCACTGTAGAGTATGAACTGGATACAAAACCACAGAAGTCAATGAAAAGATTTCTTTTGGTTTTGGGGGGTTTAGAGCAGCTAACATCTGTGAAGTGTAAGTTGCCCAGTGAAGAATATTGTCTCTCTGGCCCAAATGAACTGTAGCAATTTCCTACCCTTTTCTTCTATCAACCTAATCACAGAGAACAAAACTACAGTCTTTAATTTCAGAGATGCATGCATGTATGCTCCTACCTTGACTTCCATGGCTGCCTGTAGAACGTGGGCTTAAAAAAATAAATTCGGGGCAGAAATAGTTAGATGCTAGATGCAAATTTTGTCCACCATCTTAGGAGGACACTTCCCACATATTGGTGTAATCCTAAATTTAACCATAAATGCTACTCTGAATTATACCAAATGAGTTGTGCTTGGACTAGCAGCACTCAGGATATAGTTGAAGAAAAAAACATCATATTTGGGAGACCATCCACTGGGTGCTGGGAAAGAGACGAGGGTCATGAGAAGCAGTATCCTTTGTCTCTGTGACTCAGTCTGGTTAGAACACCTCCAGCAGGCAGAAATTTATTATCTCAGCCATCTCCCCTAGTGTTTAAAGAGTCTAAAGGTAAGCCTGACACTGAAGGAAAACAGAGATGTCCCAAGCCAAAGTGCGGAAAATGGGAAATGGATGCTGTCTGCAGAGACACTGGTTTTAAATATGTGTGCTCTATTACTTCTTTTGTTCCACTGGCATTTCAAGGTAGATTTTTTTTCAAGAGCAAATGCACATTAGGTAATATTTGGCAGAGCTACTGAACTTCACTTCTAGTTGCATCTAACAGCAACTTGAAAAAAAATTGCAGATTCTTCTTTGCAATACATACACAGCGACTATGAGATAGCTCTTTTCCTCTTTGCAATACGTACACAAAGACCATGAGATAGCTCTTCTCCTCTTTCACCTGGGTTTTTTTTTCACTTATTTCAAGGTATTGGAAAATTCTTTGTACCCCAGAGCAGCAGACAAATTTGTCTTGAAACTCTGAGGGGCAAAAAGAGTGTGGAAATCAGCTCCTAGATGGTACAATGTGGCATGAAATACCAGTAAAATAAGACAGATAAAATATCCTGTGTGCTAGTGACAAATTTATCACAAAACATTAAAAATCGCAAAGATGTTCTTTGTTCTCTGATTTTGACAACTGCAGTTTGTATTTAGATACTCATGATGAGATGTTCTAGTTAAAGGTATCCATATGCGTATTTAAAAAAAAAACAACTTTAAACACGCATTAGAAATCTCCCACCATGCTATTTAGTCTTTGCTGAGAATTGATACGTCCTGCTGAGCCTTGCTTCAGTTTTGACATTAGTCATAAGTGATGTGTAACTTGTTTTAGAAACTGATGAGATTTCAGATATGTGCTGGTTTTGGAGGGAGTGTAAATTAAAGTGTCTGGTGAACATGTGGCTACTTGTACCTCTTCTGCTGTGTAACTCAGTAGCAGAAATGCTCTTCTGGCAACAAGAGAAAGTGCTGAATGGGTTTGTAACGTTTGCTTAATCACAAGGAGAGAGAGATGGAAGGTTTGGACTACTGCGGGGAGGAGGATGCATTTGGCGAGACGAGTGACTGCATTTCAGAGCTGGTTTTCAGCAGGACTGTGGGTGGCATAGGCAAAGCCTTTTCACAGCAGACGGGGCAATATCTTCTATTCAGACTCTGCTGCTCCCCTTGCCAGGGCTGCTATGAAATTAGAGATATGGTCAGATTTATACAAGCTGTCACAGAATCACATTTGAGCACTTTCTTTTCTCCTCACAAGAGCTCTTTGCTGGTTTCTTCCAGCACATTGCCGTCAGGCACGAGTAGGGGGAGCTGAGCTCTCGGTGTGTTGAGGCTGGGCAGCCTCATCAGACAAGAGGACAGTCGATGAAAGCTCCTCACCTCAAGACTTAATTTGGATTTCAAACATGAGCACTTGCAAACGATATAAAATCAATCACCTTAATTGTCAGTGTAAGCTACAATCTGACCCTAAATTTCCATTCTCTTTGGTGTCTCTTCAACAGTGACAGAGACTAGACCAAACCTTTAATTCCCTTTTTTGCTTTTCAATACTTCTTGAGTATTTCAATGTGCCATAGGCTGCATCTTTTGATCTCTATATACTTTTAAAATTTCCCACTACTATGGCATACAATGAATTTCTTGCACTTCAAGTCTTGAAACAAGTCAAATCCTGCTTCTGCTTAGCACGTTCTATAAGAGCAAGATGAGAAGGCAGCATTATGGCTTAACCCCTTTTTAGTTATGGATCCAGTAGTAAGTCAAGACAAGTGGGAAAGATTATATATGACTCTGTATGTTGTGAATATCTGTAGTAAGCTCAAATACCAAGATAATAGCAGCTTCTCAGAGTATCTGTTCTTGGTGTAGTCTGCACATTAATTTTCTGGGAAGGGTAAAGGAAATTGTTTTCTCCATAGGTTTTTATGGGGCTAGAGTGATTTATCTACTTTACTTTCAAAAGGCTTGAAGTCGGTGAGGTCTTGAACCACCCTCAAAAGACCACTAATGAATGACGTGAACAGTGGAGTAAAAGCAAGGAAAGCAGAGAAAGCAAAGGAAATTGCTATTATTATTATCACCTTTTATTAAAATTATTACCTCTTATTACCTTTTATAACAATGATGAAAACTGCCAGGGTTAGTTACTGACCTTTAGTACAGAACCTTTCCACACCCTGCACAGAATTTTTTCATATCCTAAATGTGGAGAATCATTATATCTGCATCTTTTCTCAGCATAGAGCAACAGTACGTTTCAGACAACAGAGACACCACAGGGATACTTGATTTCATCCCATACATTCATATCCTGGGAATGAGATTAAATAGACTAGGTAAAACATTAATTTCCATGAGATTGTTACTTAATTACTATCCCAAACTGCTGCAAGATCATCAAGGATGACGAGGAATAAGAAGGAGAAAAGTCTTCTGTATTTTACATTCAGCAACAGCCACACTGCGTTTATCTACAGTAAAAATGCTTGTGCATCTGCCTTCTTCCCAAGGCTTCAATGCATACTAATTATTTTCTCATGTATATTAACTAGGATTTTATAGCTTTGGTGCTTTGTGCACTGTTTCAAATCTTTATCCCATAGCGTTTCTCCTATCTTGCTAGCTTAGAGCTGGGAATATTTTTTCATAAAGTCTGGTACAAATTCCTTTTTGTGCACGAGCAGAGTCTTATAAGTTTACTACTACAGCACAGTACAGAAACCATACTGTTTAGGGGAGCCTTATGTTTCCTGGGTGAAGTGAAATACCAGAGTGCAGTAAACTGAGGTGAATTGCCTTGGTTTAGGATGTTTCCTTTGTCTCCAACCACAGTCTGGACAGGTCCCTCTGTGAGTGCCAAGGGATTCATTACAAGCCCCCACACCAATGACTAACCTTAATGTCGCACACTTTGGGTACGTATGGTTTACAGATACTGCAGGTATTTGAGTGATAATACAGTTCTAAGCTTTATCCTCATTGTCCTGGTTCCACATCCCACCATTCTTTGCCTCTGCCTTGCTCTAATTGAATTCCTAGTAGTACATCATCTTTTTTGAAACAATTCAGCAGCCTTTCATGTATTACCCTGATATTTATTGAGATGTTGGACTACTTTTTTCGTATAAGTAAGTTTAAGTGAGAAATGTATATATTTTCCTGTTGTTTGTAGACAGAGAAACCCAGCATACCAAGTCATGATTAAAGTCAGCAGTTTCCTCCTCTCTCTCCTCATTTAGCCAGCACTGGAAATATCCTTTTTAATATCACTGCTTGGCCTAAATAATATGTAATTCACAATTGGTATTAATACTGCATCTGGCCATTACACCTTGCTTTGCTTCAGTAGTTCTTCCATGGTCCAAGGGTTGCCTTTATTAGCAGATCAGCCTGAGGAGTGAGCCTGCTGGAGAACTGCAAATAGGATTCCCAATCCCCTCCTAACTGTTCTGACATATTATCTAATCTTTGCAAGCTCATAAAACTTTAAATGAGAACTACCTACAAATTTAACTTTACAATACAGTCACACTTTGCTGATTTTGAACTTTCTCCCCACACACATACAATTCAAACAGATCCAGTTTTTAATTTATTGTGGGAATCAGAGGGTGAGGATAATATATTCACAGTAATGCACTCAAAGTATTTATCATTGCTAGCTAATAGCTGCAAGCTTACCTTAAAGAGCTTTTCACATTACCTGGTGCAGTGAAAGGGATGGAGCCATACATGCATTTGGCTGGGCCAGTCATCCCTTTGAAAGGCAGAGTCAAAACCCATGGATTCTGTTTTAAAACAGATGCACTCAGTCTATGGGCACCCCTGACTGGTTAGCTGATTCAACATACAAAGCTTAAAATGAGACTGGACTCTGGAAATTCTATAAAAGTATGTGATGGGGACTTGCCATACTGGCAGTGTCTCACGGTGTTTCTTCCACTTTGCTTCTGCATTACTTTCATTCCTACCTTCATTTTCTAGTCCTACACCCTGGCCATGGTAATCACACACTGTCACCTACAATAATCTGCCACTAAATTGCCTTTTTTTGGGTAATTTGAGAGAGCTATGGGTTTTCAGAGTTGCTTTACCTTTGCAAAATTATATCCACCTCTTTTCACTATGAAGAAGAAATAACACCTGAAAGTTTAGGTTACTCTAAATATTCAGGGAGCATATGTGGAATTCCAAGATCTGCCCAAAGCTTTTTTGTGGTTTTGTGAGCATCTCTGAATCTTTTCATGTAAGTCTTCCTCATTCCTGTGACAGGGTGATGGTTCAGTACCTTCTTAATTAATTAGGTTAGGAGGCAGCAGTACAAGGATACTACATCACATGATCAGATAAGCATAGTAAAGAGAGCCCAATGACCATTTCAGCAGACAGAGCCCATTTCTAAGGGTAACACAAACCAGAATTTTAGAAAACAACTCTACAGACAGTTTAGGTACAAACACCAAGGTGTTGATACACTGAGAGATACCTCATTTACCTTTTTTTGTTTGCTGAATCCAGAGCTAGAGTCACAGAATCATGGTCATCATGTGGTTTGGAGGGTGTTCTGGAAGCCTGCTGGTCCAGTCCTTGCTCATGAAAGGGTAACTCAGGCCAGGTTTCTCAGCTGCAAGGAATAACTTCAAGGATGGAGTTCCCATAGCTTTACCAAACCTCTGTTCAGTGTCCAACCACCAATTTCCCTTGTGTCTAATTTCCTGTATTCCAACGTGTCCGTGGTGTATCGCATCTTTCCACTGTTCATCTTTGAGAATAGTCTGTCTCTACATCCTGCCGTTAATTAGCTTTAGACTGCTTTAGGTCCCTTGACCTATCTTCTCCCTGGGCTTAGCAAACTCACATCTCTCAACTTGTCCCTTCTGCAAGTGCTCCATTCCCTGGACCACTCTGGCTGGCCTGTGCTGGACTTGCTCTGGAATGTCAATGTCTTTCTTGTACTGGGGAGCCCAAAACTGTGCAAGAGCTCCAGTTGTGGTCTCACAGGTGTTGAGCAGAGGTGAAGGACCACCCTCCTGGACCTCCTGGTTGCACTTCCACTAGCCCAGGGTGGTGTTGGTCTTCAAGGGCCCGTTTCTGAGTCATGTTGAATTTGTCCACCAGGACTCGAAGGCTTTTTTTAGCAAAGCTACTCCCTGATCAGTCATTCCCTATCCTATATATTGTGTACTGGGCTGTGCCATCCCAGGTGCAGAGCTTTGCTTTGATTTTGTTGAACTTAATGAGTTTCTCTACCTTACTGAGGTCCTTCTGAATTGAAGCCCTGTTTCCCAGTGTATTTTACTGTTCTCTCCAGTTTGATGTCATTTGAAAACTTGCTGAGAGCACTTTCTGTCCTATAATCCAGATAATTAATAAAACTACTGGACATTATTGGTTCCAGTGCTGGCTCCTGAAGAATTAGTCTGTCTGGTTTCTGGCCACTAGATGGACTTTGAAGTCTGGAGATGAACCTTTGAGCTGGGCTGTCTAGCCAATTTTCAAGCCTATTTACTGTCTGCTTTTCTAGTCTATATCGCTCTAATTTTGCTATAAGGCTGCTGTAGGAAAATACATCACAGACCTTAATAAATCCAAGATAAACAACATCCACAGTTCTCCCATCATCCATGCTACCAGTCATCCCAGCTGGCAGATGATTGGTAGAAAGCAATCAGGTTGGTAAACTATGATTCATTCTCAATAAGTCTGTCTGGTTGTTCTCAGTCAGCTTCTTGATATGCGTGGAAAGAAACAAAAATTAAAACTTTATGCCTTAGTTTTAGTGAAATCTGAGAAACTGGTACCAAAGTGACAAAATCTGGCTAAACACCGACAGAGCAAATCTACTGAGCTATCTCAGAGCAGAACCATATTTTGCTTTGTGGTGGAAGGAATCGTATAACTACAGATGTAACTGAAGGATTTGGCAACAACTCCAGTATGAGTAAGTTTAGATTCCTTATACACACACAGAGCTTTAGTCATACTATCAACTGATCTGAACAGATTGCATTAGCTGAGATCTGATACCTTGTACTCAAAGCTTATAATATTTGTACAGCTATTGAATTTTCTGAAGTGTAAGAATTGCAGATAATTTAATTTGTAATTGTAGTCCATTCTTAATCTTAACTGCTTTCTTAGGCTGTTATATTTAAATTCATATTCAAGAACTTCATGTTCCTTATATGAATGTTTCTTTTAATTAAACAGGATAAGTGTTTGCTACTGTGAGTTAAATTCTGAACCAAACAGAAATTGGATTGTGTTATCTCTGGGTGAATGTCTTTTGAGATAGTTCCTGTTTGTGCTGCCTCATTAAAGTTGTCTAGTACATATTTAGCTGTTAAAAAAAAAATAAAGAGAGACCTTATAAGTATTCCACTTAAACCCATTTGGTAGGGTTTTCTCACCTTGTTTATCATTATCTGTACTTTTAAAATGTCAATGTTTTAAGGTTAACAAATCCCCCTTTCTGCAGCAAGTTTATTTGAAGGAGACTGAGGGGAAGAAAAACCCTTCCTTTCCCTCTAAGTTGCTAAGGTGGCACAGGCTGCTGCTGCACCTTACCAAAAGTACGGAGGACACCTTATTAATTCCTTCAGCTTTTGCACAGCATGACTTATGCTATGGATTGTATTCATTTGTAATCTCTTTTTTAAGGCTAATTCTCAAGAATTCAGTGGGATTTATTTCTGTATGTATGATTGTTACCTAGGAAATAGCAGCGAACAGTCTCACTGTTTCATGAGAACAGCATGTGCAGTTAGGGAACAATTGTTTAGTTTCACTATTGGAAAATGACTTTTTTTTTTTTAGATTGTTGTTTCTTTTTTCCCCAATATATTTCTAGAATTTCTCTTAAGTAAAAATAACTCTAACTCTGCTGCTACTTCTCTAAGCACTTCCAGGTAGAAAATCTTAGAGAAAGGAAATGCAGGCATGAGGCACTTGTGTTTCAAAGGTGTGCTAATGTAAAGTGGAGTCATTCAGTTCTAGGCCAGCTGTTTATACCAGACTCAAATCAGAGGTGGTAAAAAAGTCTTTATGTTCAGATGGCCATGCAGAAGTCTCAATAAAACAAATCCATCTACTGTCTAATTTCCAGTGAACAAGTGTTAAATTAATAAAATGTTCCCACAAGTACAAATCCACAATTTCCCCTCCATTTCTTTAGATGCAAGAAGAGGTATTTCAGCAGGAGAGTAATTCAGAAATGTGGGCCATGAACCTTCCTATCCAAAGTGCAGGTGGTGTTTCTTGGAGTTTCTTGTTTCTTGGTGTTTCTGTTTGTAGAGGTTTGGGTTCTT
>VWPU01002209.1:0-34060 GCA_013398955.1 Callaeas wilsoni
GCACTGCCATCTCCAGTCTCCCGGTCTCGCGGTGTTTTCTCCCTCCACTTGGGCATTCCCAGGTAACGAGAGAGGGGCCATTGGCCCTCTCCCCTGAGCTGATAACTTCTTTTGTCTGTGAAGTGTCCAGTCCTTACAGCCCATTAGCCACAGGTATGGGGAAAATTCCTTAAGAAAGAAAAAAACCCGACAAAACAAAAGGAGAACTCCTCAAACCCCTACAGTTGTATTTGAAGAACAAAAGATGGAAAGATGCACCTGATAGTTTTCTTTTCCTATGTATTGCACTTCTTGCATGTAGAAAAAGAATTCTAAACTTTTATTTTGGAGAAAAAACAACATAGTGGAGAAATTCCTTCCATTTTGTACCTACACTGGATGTTCCGACTCACAGCAAAGGCAGGGTAGGGGTGAAGATGGGATGGGCCAGACAGCATGTCTCATCTGATCATTCTGAGTTGGATTACGTCTAGATTTAAGCAACCTTTTCTCCTCTCTACATACTGAGGGCCACTGCACGCATCTCCAGCTGAAATTAATCTACAACGGCCTGTGAGGCTTAACAAAATTCTGGCTGTGCCTTGTTCCAAATTCATTCTTTGCAACTTGAGGTAATGTGGAAGGCATGAAGACTAGTGTCTCAGCCTGACTATTCTTGAGATTTATTCGCAAAGCCCTCTGGAGTGTTTACTATCCTGGCCTTCAGTTACAAGAATAGTTTAACCCAATCTCTAGATAATCTGAATTCCAAACTCATTGTACAGGTTTATGTTTTTGAAGTAATAAGATTTTTAAGATAACCTGGATATTTTTTAATCATTGAATATTTGTTATTAATGCTGTCCCCTCAGAGCCCTATCATTTGCATTTCTTGATTTTCAAACAAGGATGTGATGTAAACAGAGTTTTAACAGAGAGACAAAGTACATTCCCACATACAGATACACACAGAGGATGGTGAAAGCCCACAGCATTTTCTTCCCACAATTTGCTCTGCATTTTTGGAAGTCTACCTGGAGAGAGATCTGTACCATAAATCGCTCATATCCATCTTGAAAGTGCCAGACCTCCTGGTTTGAGATTGCAACACTTAGTCCCCTAAATTCTGTGTAATAAAGTTACCCGCATTCCTCCTTGATACATTTCAGGCTTATGTAAAGTTGTGAGCATTGGGACTTGAGTGATTGTAAACCGTGCCCAATGCTTAATAAAGGAATGGTTTAGATCACCCATACATGCATCCAGAACGTACCAGAGCTGTGCGTACTGGATTCCTATCATGTGCTGAGACAGGATTTTTTATTTGAAAAGCCAGTTCTGGTAATGAAAGCAAACCCTGCCCCTCTGACATTTCTTCCAGTGTATAGCAGTAGGATGTGCAACACTAAAGCCAGAGGGAGACAACCTGTCTTGCTCCTGTTTTTTCTCACCTTCGTGGACCAGACTTCCAAGCTGGCATCCCTGCCTGCACTTATCTGGCACGTGAAGGGGAGCTGTTGCTAAGCAACTGTCGAAGAATTAACTAGATTAGTTTTGATAAAGATAAGGTACAGCTGAAGAATAGGCAGGAGAAAGGAAAAAAATATAAAATAAAAGGCAGCTGTGATTTGCACTAGAGAACAGAGAGTGTCCAAACAGAAGAGGGAATTTTGGAATCAAAGAGGAAATTATGTGTGTGGCCTAAATGGAAGAAATACATAGAGAATGAGGTGTTCTTCAGGGCAAGTGCTGTCTCTATGCTTATAGATCACCTAACACTGCAAAGCTCTAATCTAGGGGTCTCCAAGGACAATATGGTAATAGAAACAAGTGAACAAAAAGTGCTGCCACGAAATCTTTCCCCTCAGCCTCTCACTGGTCCTACTTAAAAGCAGCCTCACAGCCACCATTAATGGGAGGTAAAGAACCTGGAAGGAAAAGGGCTGGAAATTAATAGTTCCATTTTTTGTCCTGGGATATTTTTACCTCCATCGACTCCTTAAGCTGTGCTGGTTTGAGTGACATCAAGGTTGCAGCTGCCTCAGGTGACTAGGTAGTGGCTGGGGATTCACCATATATTTTTTGTAACCCTAACAATGTCACTCAGCATTCATGCATAACTCATAAAGAATTTTTCTTCCAATAAGATGTTCTGTGCTAATTAAGCGTGGCCAAATCTCATTCTTTTGTATTGCCTGAATTCCTGAGCCTGAGAATCTGAATCATAGCATTCCATGAAAAAGCACATTGGCTATTTGGCTTGATATCTTACATTATTATTCTAGAGATGTGAAGGCCAAACAAAAACTATGCAAGTTTTTCTGAGCATATTAATGTTTTGTCCTTAATTCATTGCAATAGTATTTATTCTCATCTATGTTCATTTTTCATGAGCATTTCAGAAACCTGTTTAACAGGCTGGAGTAGTCTCAGGAAAAAAAGCATGCAAATAGTGAAGAATATTGTCATAAAAAAACCCCTGTACTATAAATGTGATTCTACTAGTTACAGCCCCATCAGTCATGTAGCATATGTGTACCCCAGTGAACTTTTGGTCTAGTTATGACAAATCAATATGAATGAGAATTCAAATATTGTGTATTTAGAGTGGAAAATTTACAGGCCAAGAACTGTTTGTTGCAATTAAAATGTGAGTGAATCTGAACAAATTTAATGCTGTCTCCTGGTGTTCAGAGCACTAGAAACAAAAGCTGAGAGAAATAAGTAAGGGTGATTGCTTTTCACCCACCAAGCAGCTTTGCTTGTAGTGGGTATCAGTCAATCATTTGTTCTTTTTCTTCCCTGCTTTTAGATGTCTGCAATAAATTTCTAGAACTCTTAATTCACAAATACATCTTCAGACAAGTCTCAGATACTACACAGAGTTTTAAATAAAACAAAACATATAAATCTCATAGGCTTATTTGGTGACAGAGTCCAATTGGATGGATTTCTTACATAATTCATATCTCTGAAGTACTTTTAAAAAAATTGGTTGTTTCAATAAAATATTACATATTTTCAGCATGTAAGCTAGACCTCTCTAGAGAGGTGCTTTAAATTTAGGGACCTCTCTTTTGGTTTTGATATTGTTAGGAATGCAGCTGACACCTCCATGGACAGAGCATCATTCCTGCTTTGCTACCATGCTACCATTCAAGCAAAAGAATACTCGTTTTCTGTATTTGAAGTTCATATTTTCAAATTCTTTACTCATTTCAGTAAGACCTCGATGCCACTGATCTGAGAGAAATGTCAAGGAGTGCTATAGAAAAGAAAGGATGCCTGATCTTCGTGACCCTTAATGAGAGAAAACCTGAAAGTCAGCAGAGCAAATCTGCCATCTCAGAGAATGAGTTCAGACTGCCATCTGGGGGATTAGGGCTGAGAAATTCAGCATGTATGGTCGATCTAACAGGATACCTTCCAGTAGCCAAAGCATTCCCTGCAAAATTCTTATCCAGTTAAAGTTTTATTTACCTGTTCAGTTCACAAATTATTTGCAAACCTGGCCTCATTACTGAGTACTTGCAGAACTGTTTGTATGAATAATTTTTGACCTAGAATTTTTTCTCTAGCATCTCTTCAATATGTTTCTGATCTGTGACTAGTTACTTGACATGGGAGTCTTGTTCAATTCTGATTGGGTGGGGATTTTTCCCCCTTGTTTTCTTTCTAAAGAGAGAAATAGAGTATGCTGAATAGTAAAGAGTGGTTAATAAACAAAAGTCATGATATCATCGTTAATATGGTCATATAGGTCATATCACCTGTCTGTGGTTGTCACCAGAAGAGGACCAGCCTCTACCCAGTCTCTACCCAGGCATTCATAAGAAGTTGAGGAGATGCTTCCAAAGTTTGTGTGTACAATATTGATTTTGTGCAAAAGTTTTATGACCAATGTAACAAAAAACATCTGATGTAACAGCTGGCTAGAGAGAGAATTGTCACCCACAAAGGCCTGTAGGGAAATCTACACTGGAGTGCAAAGCAGCAGGGGGGCCAGAGCTGCCAAACCACCGCGGTGTGCAGGGCACCTTGACAAGGCTGGTTTCCTGTGGTCATGATAAAAATGGGATTCCTTATCAGCTATCAGTCTAAAAGGTGACTCTAGTTAAAAGACCTGTAAGAGCTGAATCTAGTTATTTTCTGCCGTGACTTAGATGATCACATGAACTGAACAGTACATGAAAATACTTGTGATTGCAGATCCGCTCTACATAGAGATAAGTAGGCTGTGACAGAGTAAAAAGCAGATCCTGAAGAAATACTTTTATATAGTGCCTTTTAACATTTTTGTCTGAAATAAACGTTCAGCAGTCTTTAGGCAAGTTTTTGTACACACAGAGGGAAATCCCCATGTCATCTGTGCCAGAGAAAGCTGCACAGCCAGGCATTATGTTTGGTTTTTATCCATAGCTTAAGAACAGAAGACCTCAGCACTGCACCTCAGCAGGGCACTTCAGTGATTTTTTGAGAACCATGAAATTTGTTTGCAAGCCATACTGCCCTTTCCAGCTGAGGAAAGTGGTAGTACCTGAAATTATTGTGCAAAACTGCAGCTTTTGAACTACTGCTCTTTCCTTGGCACATTCAGTTTATTATTTCACACATTCAGGAGCAGGAAAAGAGAGAAGATCACAAGTAAAACTAGTAGAAGTAAATCCTAGAGATATACACAGATACACAATATTGTCTGTAATTTGTCTTTCATGTTTCTGCATTGATCTCCAAATTATTTCATTGTTTTCATATGGAGGAAAAACTCCATAGAAGGAAACAACTGAATTTCTCACCCTTAGAAGAGGTTTTATTCCTAACAGTTATTCAGGTAGCAAGGGGCTTATCAACACATGCAGAGGAAGTTACAAATCTTTAGCGAGCTTGTGGAAAATCATGAAAGGATTTCATTAAAGAAAATGAAATATCAAAAATTGAAGTGGAAGGGAAGGATTAGGAATTAGAGGAAATCTCGAGATTTCATTTCCGTTCGTGAAATGAATTTTTATTTCACGAACGGAAATGAAACGACAAATCAAAGAATGACGTGAAATTAAATGAAACTTCACAAAATAAAAGGAAAAGTAACAAAATGGGGAAAAAATTAAAATTAGAATAAATTCAACATAATGAAATTAAATTAAATGAAATATTGGGATTTCATTTCCTTTCATTGAATGATGGATATTTTAGAAAGGAAAAAGCTTTTCTAGACCCCTTAGCTCTTTAATCCACGGCAGTGATTTTTCATGGCCAGAGCAGAAATGCGATTGGTACTACCTATTATTTTAAATACTGTGGATGTGGTCAGTGTGACTGAACTTGCAAATTGGATTAAGTCTTCAGGCATAACATTTCTGCTGAAGTGCCTCCTCTATCACCTTTCCACCTGAGGTAATGAATTTTATCAAAATCAGAGTGCCATTTATTAAGGTGTACTTAAAGATCTGTCAGTGTGGTTTTTTCTCAAATGCTAAGCAAATAGTAATTTGTCTTTTAAATCCCCAATTATAATCATGGAGAATTAATCACAGTTAAGATATGACTCATCTGTTTCACTTCTGGAGGCTTTTACTAACTTTTCTTATTTCTATATGTAACTCCAGAGAAGCAGAGAGACCAAAATTGTTCTCTTGTTGTTAGAAGAGATAAGGAAAGGGAACATCCATAAATGCCTCTGAGATGATGTGCTGCATGCACAAAGCAAGCAGCTGTGTACTGCTGAGCTGGATGACATGGTTAGGGGTCCAGATCTCAGCTATCACTGTGAAAATTGCATGATTTGTGCCTCCTGAGAGGAATAAACAATGTCTAGATTAAGAAGGAGGACAGAGCAGCTGCTAGCTTTAAGCTCTATGTAATTTATTTAACTTCATAGTGGCATGGGCTCATTAGATTGGCCAGTGTCACAATCACCAAGTGTGCCTGTGGGCTAACAGTTAATCCCATTAGCATTAGCTGCTTAGTTTCTAAAACTGGAACCAAAATACTGGATGACAGTCTTGCTCAGCTTCATTATTTTAGCTAGATTTCTCCTTCAGATTTGAAGAACTACACAGCATGAAAAATAAATTCTCAACAGAAATTAGGTTGGCAGGGAAAGAGTTTCTCTTCACCCTTTCAAACTGCCTGCACATAACAGCGTGTTTACCATGCAGAACGAGAGTGCAATCACAGTACTTACATAAATGGCTTTCTAAATTGGCATTTTAAACAAACATTTCAAGAGGATCCTGCTTGAATATACCTATTATACTAATTTCAAACTATAAAAAAATACTACATCCCTATTTATGCTACTGTACTTGTATAGCTTTCAGGAAGAAAACTTTGTTTCCTGTGTTTCTATTTATGCTGTTGCCCTTTCAAGAGTCAATCTGAGTATTACAATCATAAAGTGGAAGCAAATTGAGTAGCTAAAACAGCCCCCTCTTCACAAGCTCATCTCAGAAATGGTATAAATTCTTTCTATATCATCCATGTGGTTCTAAGGAGAAGATATCCTGAGTTCAGACATTAGCCTTACTACCTTAGCCTCTACACTGTTTTTCACAAGTTCAGGAAAATAACATGCCTCTGAAATTTAGTTTGGAGGGGGTTTTCTCAACAAATGCAACTGCAATTCACTCATTAGCAATCAGACTTTGAGTGCAGGAGGCAGAGCTGCTGAGGGAGGGGATACAAAAAACCAACCCAAAAGACCCTTTGTTCCCTGGAGGGGCTGGTTTTGGTTTAAAATGTGGTGTTGGGGAGAAGACTCCAAGCTGTGCATCTCCTGACAGTCCTTTTATGTTTCTGAGGGCTGATTAAAATCAGAGGAATGATGTGTGGCAGGCAAAAGCCACGTGCCGGTTGTCTCCTAAAGCTGTAGTGAAACAGAAGCAGTGCACACTTCTGCAGGTATGGGAGAGAGGAGCGGGTGCAGCTCAGAGCAGGAGCTAGTCCTGTCCTTTTCCAGTTCACTAGCAAAAAACAATTTGTGATTCCTATATTTTGCTGTTAGAGGGCAGCAGATATCCTAAGTAAGGTCTGCAGACACCATGACCTACTTCTGCCAGGGCTTTGTTGCATGTGCAATGGCCAAGAGGTGTTGCCCACACTCCTTTCAATCTCTGGGTCTGATCAGCTCAGAACGTTCAAAGTTTTCATTTTTCAGGTTAATATTTTCCATGTCCTATCTTTCTCAGCTCAGGCTTTTGTCAGAATTTCAAGAGTTTTACAACCATCCTTGGGGTGGCAATTAATCTAAAATTTATCATTCTGCTAATGCCAGCAATAGTCTTACCAAGCATGTCTTCGAATCACCTGATGTTTCTAACATCTGGAAGTGAGATTTTTAGAAAAATGTAGTGCTGGACTCTAGACTTATTTTCATTTTTAGAAACATACTGAATTCACAGAATCACAGAATCCTTAGGGTTGGAAGGGACTTCTGGAGATCACCCAGTCCCTCCCCCACCGTCGAGGCAGGGTCACCTGGAGCAGGTGACACAGGAATGTGTCCAGGTGACGTCTGAATGTCCCCAGAGAGGGAGACTCCACGATCTCCTCAGGCAGCCTGTTCCAGTGCTCTGCCACTATCAATGGAAAGAAGTTCTTCCTCATGCTGAGGTGGAACTTCTTGTGCTTTAGTTTATGGCCACTACTCCTTGTCCTGTCGCTGGCCACCACTGAATTCTATGATAAAATTCTGATAAAACTAGTTAAACTTATTGAATATGTGCTTTTAAAGCTTGCAGGTGTTCCATCAATACCGTGCTTTTACTTTCTTTAGCAGGATACCTCCATGACCTTCTCCTCCTTCAGCTCTCATCATACATCTGTTATCTTGGGAGTGGGGGCAAAAGCAAGGAAAGAATCAAAAAACTGTCCTAGGTTTCTGGAAGCCTTTTAAATTTCAAATCTTTCAATGGTGTTAATTTTACAGTTAATTAAAATATTAATCAAACCTGCATATCCCGACCTAGGATCCTGTGGCAGCTAAGTCCTGCAGATTCAGTTCTACAGTATAGGAAATTTGTTTTAAATTTCATTTTTCTCCATTTGACTACAGTGGTTGCCAAAGGAAAATTGTCTGTCTGCTTAAATCTGATACCTATAAATATCACTCTAGAAAAACGGCATTTAATTGGTTCCTCTGGATTTTTAGTACAAGCAGCAGAAAGTTCAGACCCAAGTCTTCAAAATATAAACTCTCTGGGAACGTGTAAGCTCTCCCTCTAAAAGTGGCATGCAGAAAAAAGGGAACAGCTTAATTGCTTACTAACTGCTTGAACTCAACAGCCCCAGAAATCTAATAAATGAATCCAAGAGTCACTGCTGTCATTCCACACCAGCGTCATAGGGGCAAATGTGTGAAAGTCTAGCTTGCTTTCAAAAATTATGCAGGCAACAGCATCAAGATGAATTGGGGTTTATTTGTTATTACTTTACTCAAATAACCAAACACGAGGTACCTGGAAATGCCACAATTAGGACCATAGCCAAGACCTGCAAGCACATTTCTCCCCGTATCTCATGACTCATCCTCTGCCAACCAAATTTTATGTGTGAGGTAAGAAAGATTCTACAGAAACCAAGTCATCCCAAACACATTCCTGCCATATTCTCCATCTGTCCTGTACAACTCTGGAAAAAGCAGAACATCATTGTACAGGCCATATTGCAATGCACGCTAGTAAAGGAGAATGGAAGCAGTGCACAGAGCTTTAATTTTGACATTTCTCAATCCAGGTGTTTAACTTTTAAAGCGCTGAAGTTACACATTGTTTTAAAAAGTACATCACCTTATTGACCCTGCATTGACCCAAGACCTCACAGGTCCTGATTCCTTTTCAATAGACTTCAGAAATTCCCACTGATATGAGGAGAAGAAGGACCAAGCCTGTATGAAGATAACAGAGTGCCTGGGCCACTTTGGAAGGTGCTTCTCAAAGCTGGTGGGGAAATCACAGCCCCTGTGGATTCTTCACTGGCCACAGCAGCACTTTGATGGCAAGGCCAGCAGCATCTCCCCTCTCTTAAAAAATGGAAGGCAGTTATTGATATCGCAGCCAAAATCATGCAAAACCATACAAAAACCACAGATGTTTTATTCGTTTCAGGCTTCTTGTCCTCTAGAAAGTATTACTAAACAGCTTACAGTAAGAGTTTCAAGAAGTCTGAGTTGTATTAAAAACTCAAGGGATTTGTTATTGCACAATAACTTCCTAGTGATAAACACCCAAAATAGCAGAAAAGTCAAGCTCTAACTTGTTATTTTAATAAATTAATAATTTTTTTTCTTCCAGACAATGAAGATAAAAGCCCTTTTAGCAGTGCAGAGGTTTAAAAGTTTAGGTCTCATTAAAATTTTGAAAGATGTGTGCATAAATAAATCTAATTGAGTTGACTGATGAAATAAAATATCTTGCTTCAGCGTAGTTTCTTCAGAAATTCCAGTTTTCAGCTAAAGGAGGACATTTCCCATTAGAAGGATTTTACCTCCCCCCCATTACTCATTGCTGGATTTATTTAAATAAATATATTTGTACCTCTTGTGGGGTATGAGGCATCTTGTTGATTAAAAAGTTATATAAAAGGAATGCCATTGGTCTACTTTTCCCTGTTTTTGTTGAAGAGAAAGAAAATTCAGCTATGAACTGGTAGAAAACTTTGCTTTATGCAGGCCATGTTTTAATTTGGAGAAAGCAGATGCAAATCCTTTGAAAATCTGTGCCCAGCAGCATTAGTTAAGCAAAGCAACTATGGCAAAGGAGTGATCCATTTTAGTACAGAGTGGGTATTTGGTAACCTCATGTGGGCACTTGCAACCTGAGGCCATGGGGAGTAGTTCCAGCACCTCAGCTGATCCTGCTGTGCCCCACAGGTTATTCCTGCTCAGAGGCTTTCACACAAAGGTACTGAGGAGAGAGTTTCTGCTGATCTACACAGCCAGGCCAGTGTAAAAGAACTAAGATAAGGCAATGAATGCCTGCATTGTTCCATATTTAGCCCTTTAAGTTCAGAATCTTACCTCATCAGATTTTAGGGGTATTTTTGTTTGTTTTATTAATGCAAACACTGCCTAGAAGTTCAGCATTGTCATTAAATATTTGATAAAAATGTGTGTGTTCAAGAGTCATTTCTTCTTTCTCCTCTTTCCTGGTGAATCTATTTTGAATATAGGTATTGTTTCTTCCTGTGATTTTGCACTTCATGGATTGCTGTTGCTTTGGAGGAATTATTCAGAAGCCTTCTGTTATACAAATAATTAGTGATCTGCCCAAAAAAGAAACATTCAACAGTTACCTCGTTCTGGACTGCTCCTCTTGGAAATCCTGCCCAAGCATGTCAGCCTGATTAAATACACTGAATTTAAATATTTCCTTTTAAATAAAGAAAATGAAGAAAGTCAGAGGTTTGAAGGTGTGATGTCCACTCACAACTCCAATATTCAATAAAATCCTGCCACAAGGGATGTTACTGAAGTGTAGTCTGCAGAGAGGGCTGTGTCTTGAGAAATTTTTCATCTGGACCGTAACTGGGGGCCTTTCTTACAGGCTCAGCCTAGGTGAAAGTTAGGTTTGGAGTTGAGAGAAAGAGAGAGCCTGGAGAGCTGCAGCTGCAATGGGGCTAGAAAGGAGCACCCAAAGGGAAGTGTGGGCCGTGGAGAGACCTGGGTTGTAAAAGCCTTTTTCCTGGGTAATGACTAGTTGCCATTACCATTGCCCTGTGTGGAAGGATAATCCTCAGATTATGGTTATTTTTAGTGGTAGGATTCAGGTTTGGGTTGAGTGTAAGCCTAGAGCTGCAGCTGGAGTGGGTCTCCAAAGGGGCAGCCAAAGAAAAGCATGAGCTGTAAAGAGAATGGGCTAGGAGAAGTTTCCTAATGGGAAAGGTAATATGGGGTGAACATCAGCCAGGACAGTGAAATTGTCTGCTCTCCTCTTGAATGAAGATAATGCTTAGGCTCAGTACATTGTAATCTAGTGTTGTCCTCATTCCTTTGTGACGTTTCTGCAGATGGTTAATAAGAACAGCCTATTTAAACAGAATATCATGTGGTTAAATATGCCAACATCCTGAAGACCCAGGCCTCTGTACCAGTTTTATTCTAACCAGTTAAAGGAATTATTACTTCATTAAGTGTCTTACTTTTCTCTTAAGCATTTCTGCCTGACCTGTTAATTAAGCCCTCATTCCTTTTTCCCTCTCTCCTATTTTTCAAGTTCTTTCCTAATCTTCTTCTTCATTTCCTATGCACAGGTAGTACACCAAGGTCAGTGACAGCAACAACTGAGCTGTATTTTTGGTATGCAGTTGGTGTTATTAAAGAGATAAGTTCACAACTGCAGAAACAGCTCTTTACTAATAGCAAGAGTAATTTGTTTCATCTGCAAGCAGAAGAGAAAATGTCAATGTGCTAACTGGTTTTTTTTTTTTGGGTTTTGGTTGGTTGGTTGGTTTGTTTTGGCTTTGTTTAAACTGAAAGAACCAGGTAGTTCTAGAAAAAGAAAGAAAAAGTTTCTTTGTTCCAGTTTCTCTGTAGAGTCTGAGGCTGTCCTGGAATAATTCTGTAGGAGGTTCACTGAGACCAGCCTGCAGGTGGGGAATTAACAGTGATGCTTTCTCAAATAAAACCTTCAACCTGCGACACAGACACAAATACCCCTGGATTTTCATAGTGTATAGAAGCTGCACTCAGATGTGAATATCACTGCTGGTACTTACCTCCTGTGAAAATAAGGTAGAGCTTAAATCTGAATAGAGTAGATAGCAACAATTTTCTTTGATGCTTTTCAGCTAGTGGACACACAAACAGAAAGCTTAGGAGACGTGCAGGTGCCTGTGGGCATTTGTAGAATGCAGCAGACCTTCAGCAAGCAGAATCATATAAAACAACAGCATGGGCTTTTCATTTTCAGAATGAGAGGTATAAAAGAATAATATTAAATAAAGAAAAACAAATATGAAATAAACAGAAAAGAAAGAAACATCCATTGCTTTGTGACAGATCCAGGAGCTTCCTCCAGAGGAGCCCTTGCTCCGTGCAATCTAAGCTGCCACACGCCTGCTGTTGCAAGCTTTGTGGGGGCTGCAGCAGGCACAGGGATGATTCTTCCCCTGGCAAAGCTTTCTGTGAGGTGTTTTAGGCTTGGTTGTGCATCACATAGAGTATAGAATGAAAGCCTGGAAGATGCAACTGCTCTTGGGGTATGCAGGAGCACATTGGTTCAGGAGAAGGAGTGGGTCCTGGACTGAGGCTGCTCCCTGGCCTGGCTGCTCCCTCTGGACCTGTCTGCCTACTCCTCTCACCAGAAAATGTGCTCAAGTAATTTCTGAAAAATTGATGCAGTGAGGATAAAAGAGCAGTTCATTATGAGCTTTAGAAGGTATTTTTATTGTTTGGATTTCCTGACCTAGCTGAACGCAGAGCTATAATTTGAGAAGACAGCCAAAATACCCACTAATTAACTTTTACTTCCTCCAGTGTCACCCTAGGAACAGGCTGTAGCTGGAAATAATTAGTTACAGGAGACCTCTAAAACTTTACTGTTTGATTTTGTAACTACTTTGTCCTAGTTGACCACAGTTTGGAGCCAGGGGAATGAACCTATTTGCACTTTGCTGCTAACACTGGCCTGCCAGGAAGAGCCTTCTGCGGCTGCGTTTCTGCAGACGGGAGGAATGTGACTCAAATGTCAAGTCATTACACCAGATTAAAATGAGAGACACTGAGTTTTACAGACCACCAGCAGAATAAAAGCCGACAGCACACAAATGTAAACCAGTAGATGAAGCACATTCCCTCGACCCAGGGAGCAGAGGCTGAACCCCTGCAAGCAAAGGCTAGAAAACACTTTTCATCCAGAATTAGAAAAGGAACAGAGACAGCAACACTCTTTCGCCTCTGTGCAGGGCTGTTCCAGGTATTACACCATAATGCCTCCAGAAATCAAAGACAGTTTTACTTATGATCCTTATAGGATCATATAAGGTGTCAGGCTGGGCTTTTATTTTCACAAGGGGAAGATTAAAAGATTCAATACAGGTGTAGTAAGATGACACAGCTGCATTTATTGCCCTTCTCAGGGAGACAGGAGCTCCCCCAACACCATCCACTGCCAGCTCCTAGAGCAGATTTCCTTTCTCCGTTTCTTTTGATGGATAAACAAAAGAGAGGAAAAGAAACCCAGTGCAAATAGACTAACTTGGGAAAACCAGAGGTATCCTAGCCAAGCAGGGAAGTAAACTTGCACCAGTATTCCAATTGAGAACAATATCTTCCTTTGGAGTCCAGAATATCTGTCTTTTGAACCAACGGCACTGTTCTTATGATTTGGGGTTTTTAGTTGCTCCAAATGTCTAATCCTGCAAGTTCTCCACACAGTTATGTAGCCCATGTCCCAGCTACCTGCAAACACTGCAAACATGAGTTTTCTAGAGCTCTCAATGCCTCCCATGACTCTTAACAATCAATCTGTTGCCAACAAACACTTCAACCACAAGGGAACCTGGAATATAACTGTGCAACCCCCTCAGCTTTGGAGATGTTTTGCCATTCTCTTTCTGCCACATGGCAGAAAGTTTCTGCTCAAACAACTCCTAAATGCATGAGATGTTTTTCATTTTACTAGCCTGTGTATGCATTTCTCTTCACGAGGAAAGCTCCTCAGCACGGTTATACTGTTTTACACTGTCCTGGTTCTAGATCAGGTCACTGTGCAAAGGGAGCCTGGGCAGCTGGCTCAGCAGGCCCTGGACTGAGAAACATATCTCTACTTTTTTCTAAACATTTGTTTTCAGTCCACCTGCTCTTGTTCTGAACCACAAACCCCACCTCTCCTGAAGAGGAGATAGCCCTTATCCTCCTTTCTTCTTACCGCCCCTACAACAGCACTGCCCTCCATTCCTAAAGAGGAGGCAAGCCTTGAGTGTTGCTCTTTTATTACCTAAACCACATCCACATCCCTCCCAAAGGCACAACTTACCTCTTCCAAAGAGAACTCCCTTCTTGACTGTAACATTCTCCTTTCCCAGTTTCAAGACCCCACCTTTCTCTCAGGTGGGTGTAATTTAGGTTTAACACCAGCTTTTGTTTGATTTCTTTTGGGTTTAGGTGAGTTTTCTTTGAACTTTGAGTTTCTATTATTCAAAGTAAATTAGTAGGCAAAGCATTGCTATAAAAAGCCTTCCTCCATGAAAAGTAGGTTTTATTTCATTTTCACTACAAAGCTGAGGGTTGTGTTGCCTTTCCTCTTCTTTAATTAAGTCCAGAGTCTTCCTGAACTTTATTTAATTATATTGTAACAGCACTATAGGAAGTGATCTTATTTGATAATTTAGAGCGACCTCTCTTGAAACGAACTTCAATATGTTTTGAAATTCTCTCTTGAAATAAAGTTAAACAGGGCCACTTCTATCCAAATCTACTCCATACAGAGGGAAGCTCGTTGCCTGTTTAGTAGATGTTATGTCTTGGGAACAGATTTTCCCTCGAACTTGGGAAACACTTCAGCTCCACGTGGCCTTTCTCAGCCCCTGCAGAAGGGGCTGAAGCAGACAGCTTTGCTTCACCTCTCTTCATTTTCGGAGAAGCACCTTCATTAGCTCTCCCCTCCACTGCACTGCACAGGCAGCCTCAGGTCAGCCCTCTGCGCCGCACCCGCAGCATGCTTGTTTCCACAAGCTCCCGCCAAACCACCGCTGTACTCTCCAACATTCAAAATAAATCCAGAAGTCCTCCTACAGCGATGCTCCGCCACCAACAAATTCCTGCATGAAAACTCCCACAGAAGCACTCCAACGCCAACGAGCTCCTACAAAAAAAATGCCACAACAGCATTACCCCATCAGCAAATTTCCACTTGAAGATTACCACAGGAATATTCCACCATCAGCAAGGTTCTACATGAGAATATTTATGTTGCCACTGAGATTTCCGTGAGATGCTATCAAGAAATGATTCTCGATGCGCCCCAAGTACAAGAGTGCCACACTGCTCAGACTGCCAGGAGGTGCTGAGGCATCCTCTGCAGCTCTCGGGGAACAGGGTTTGGAGAGCTCAAGTCCCCTCACTGGTCAGGAGAAAATAAGTCTCGCCTTCATTACATCATCTCAAGCAGCCACCTGGCAGATCAGCGATGTGAAAACCAAAAGAAAAGCACTTTAAAACAGGTTCTTTTTTTCCAGGCTAAGGAAATGAAACTGGCTGCAGCCTGCCATGGCCAGCTCTCCCAGCCATGCTGATTCTGCACCCGGTGAAGGCAGGAGCTGCCCCATCCCATGGGGGAATGTCCTGCAGAAGTGTGTAGGCGTGCCACACACTGTGGTTACTGATGCTGAAAATGATTTAAGGCACAGAGGGCAGCAACAGAATAATTTCTGCAGTGAGCTGCCAGTGCTCATACGGATATTTTGCTTGCCCAGTGGATTAATAGGAGGGGGTTGGATTCAATCTCAGCTGTTAATCCTTTCAATGTCACAGGAAGCAAATATATCTATTTTCTATTAAGACTGGGTGTAAGGTCCTGTGGGCCTACCCTTTTTTAAATTATACATAATTCCCTCTTTCCAAAGTATCCTGGGACAAGCGTTGATCCCAGGAAGAGCCAAGACATCGCTGCCCCACAGAAAAGGTGTATTTCTATTCTCAGAGAAAACATCCTCTTCCTTACGTGCACAATTGCAGGCTTGGGCATGTGACGGATATGAAGCAGCACTACAGAAATTTGTTGTAAAAGCCAATGCTGTGTCTTTGTTATCATTTATAAAGGCAAATGTAGCTGTTCTGTAACACTATACCAAAAAAATTATTTTCAATAATCCTACATTAAGAAGTCAAGTCTTCATTGTTCAGGTTTCCAGATAGACAACAGTGAGAGAAATTTTCTATTTAAAAACATACTCAAAGCATTCAGAGGCATTTCTGTCGACGATTGACTACTGAAAAATGTACCTTTCTCTAACATTTTTGCAAATAAAATAATTACTTTTTTCTTCACTTAGGTTATCTATGCCTATTAAATTTTAATTTATAGTTTTAGCATTTTTTTCTGAGTATGAATTCGTTTAGTCATCCTGTATAAATTAATAAAGCCACAGTCTGCTCTTTCAGCCCAAAGCAGTTCATTGGTTTTGTCCATGCTGAATTTTGATAATTCTTCCTTATTTTTCCGTGCACATCAATGTATTCCATTGCTGTAGTTCATGGTACTTTATTACTGACAGACTGAAATTCCATTTGACAAATACCAAAACTAAATAACCCACCCATCAACTTACACATTAAGTCAATTTATTGATGTGCATCAAGTTTGACATATTACCTATGATTCACTAAGCTGCAGTTAGAAGGACAAATCTGCTATTTATTCTGTAATCCCTTCAGCTAGAGATCAGACATCTGTTTGTTAAGCAATTTTTTCCAGAAGCATGGAGAAGTCTTCCTGGCACTCATGTGGTTAAAATAGATTCCCAACTAAATTTCCATTTTTCTGGTAAAGTGATTTATCCACTTTCTCTGTGACTTAAAATACCTTGCAGTGGTCACTGACTACAAATCACGTGTCATATGTGTCTTATTTCAGAGCTCTGTTTCGCCTGATTTATTGTGAAAGGCAAGGAAGGAATTACTGTAGCTATGGACTTGAATAAAGTACAGTCTTGTCTCACTTAAATAGCAAGTAAACTGAGAGCTAAACTAAATATCAACTATATCTGAGATTCAATAGCTATTAACTTTGTTTTGTTAAAAAAAAAAAAAAAAAGAAAAAGCTGTGTACATTTACCTTTGGTCAACAATTGGGTTTATTTCAATTTTTAATTTTTTTTTTAAGAATCAGCTGCAGGAGACAACAAGTGGCAACATTGCAAAGGTGAACCCTGAGAACCTGTGTTTGGTCCCTGCTTGAAAGGGCTGTTACAATAAAACATTACCCTAGACCTAAATGATCAATCCTTCAGGTGGCTTTTTAGGTATCTAACCAGTGCCATGATGGGAACAGGAGCAAGTCACAGCGAGCTCATAAGCAGGTTCCCTGATCTCTGTTCCCTGATTTCAGGCTGTGGGGACAGCATCCTCTGCACCTCTGAATGTGGTCTGAGAGGGGAGAAGGACACTGTCAGAAGTAGCTGACTATAACCTGTTCTAATTTCCTTGGAAATTGCATTCCTGGTTTTTGAGGAAGAGCACACCAAGGCGTGCAACAGCTGACTGCAGGGCTATGACCAGCTGCAGGGACAGTCCCTGTAGCCAGGGGTTAAGGTGAGCAGGGAGTTGTTATAAGAAAAACTTGATCTCCATCATTTTAATTCAAGGCATGATCATGACATTCTGATTAACTAGTAATTACAGAACTGAAGAATCCTTTTGCCTTGGTTGGGTTATGGGTTTTGGGGATTTTTTTGTTGTGTTTTCTTGTTGTTGTTGTTGTTGTTAGTGGTTTGGGTTTTTTCATTTGTTTGGGGTTTTTTTGCTGGTTGTTAGGGTTTTTTTGTTTTGCCACTTGTAGTTTCATAAAAGTGAATTGCATGAGCTTCAAAATTTAAAACTCAAGTTTTAAAAAATACTTATACATATGTGCCTTATGCATTAGGATATTTGCAGCAGAGCTATGACCACTACTAAAAAATTCTGGCTGGATCCTCAAGAGGTTTTATGTCTGTGGAGCTACACCCGTGTACATTGCTTTTGGGTGGAGACCAAAGAATCCAATGACTTCTGAAATTAATCTGGTAATGATACTGCAACCATATTAAAAAGAAACAAACAGGTCCCCTGTCAGGTGCTTGGAAAGTTTAATGTTGGAATGTTTTATCAGTCTCAGCAGATGCCAAAAACTGAGTGAACTAAATCCTTATTCCTAAGTACAGGCTTGTAAATTCCAGGCTAAGAAGCACTAGAAGAGACAGAAAACTTCAGCTTGCAAGAAGTGATAAGATGATCTTCCGGAGTTTCCTCTCAATTGGATAAAATCTTATCTGTGAACCAAGCACCTCACAGTGGAATTTAATTCACACACAGATGCGGAGAACGCAAGGCAGTTCAGCTGGGTCGTTTTGTTGTTTGAGCAAAGACAAAGAAACATCAGTCCAGAAAACAGAAGACTTCCTGGAAATGACTCTTTCCATTTTTTGGCCCAATTTAACTCAGGGCTGAAGCTGTGAAGCTGTATGGGATTATTTCATAAACCTATCTGAGAGCATGATGTGGGTCTATATACACATTTATGCAGAACACCTCGCACAGTGCTCTACAAACAGTGACTTGGATCCTGGTCATGCACCAGCTATGTAAGCAAATGTGGCAGCAGCTCTGTTTCGGTAATAGCTGGCACCAAGTTCATCCCAGATTACGAAGAAAGGAATGTTGGCCAGGCCATCAGAGGGAGAATTATTCCCCTGACTATTTCTAGTCACAGAATCACAGAATAGTTTGGGTTGGACGGGACCTTTAAAAGTCATCCTGAAATGAGCAGGGACATGTTCAGATAGAACAGGTTGCCCAGAGGCCTGTCCAACCTGGCCTTGAATGTGTCCAGGTCATCTACCACCTCTCTGGGCAACCTGTTCCAGTGTTTTAGCACTCTCATTATGAAAAATTTCTTCCTTATAGGTAATCTTAATCATCCCTCCTTCAATTTAAAACTGTTACCTCCTGTGCTATCACAACAGGCTCCACTAAAAGTTTGTCCCCAGCCTTCTTGCAGCCTCCCTTAGGTACTGGAAGGTGCTCTAAGGTCTGCCCAGAGCCTTCACTTCTCCAGGCTGAACAACCCCTACTCTCCTGGCCTGTCTTCATAGGAGAGGTGCTCCAGCCCACTGTGAATTTTTGTAGTTTCCTCTGGAGCCACTTCAACAGGTTCATGTCCTCAGCTCTTTCTATCAGCAGAGTTGTATCTGTACTCTTGTTTTATAATGATCAGGTCTCTTCAGGTGAGAAAAGTACAAGAGTGACAAAATTTCCACAGTAGAAAAGACCAACTGCTTGAATTAATGGTAATGCCACAAGATGGTGCTGGACATTTCATTGACACGTATCCTTGAAGCTTTTCATTTGTTGCCTTTGTATGTTCTCTCACCAAACCTTTCCACAGCTGGAAGTTTACTCTGAAAATCAGCACTGGCTGGCCACATGGGGATACACAAACAGGCTGGCATTTCAGCCATGCTGGATAACACGGTTTCCTGTTTTACACTTTTCTGAAAACATTGCTTTGCTGTTCTGCATCCCAAGATGCTTTCATGGCAGGTCAGCAAAGCTTTTATCCTACTATGGAGAAGCCTTCCAGATTAATAGTGTTTTCCGAGACCCCCTGTTGGTCACAGCAACCCAGGATGGTGACCTGACAGCACAATGCAATTTTCATGGCAATTATGATGCTTTTTTGGTTTGAAAGTGAAAAAAATTATACAAGCAAGAGCTGTATAATTTCATTCAATTTTATAAAAAATCTAGAAAAAAGGCATCTTGGAAAAGAGATTACCTGACTGTTATGGGTTATAATGCACTCATGAACAGAGCAATATGATCATTTTTTTTTCCACTAATGCATTTCTAAAATGAAGTCTTTGGCATTGGGAGGTTTAATGAACCATTTCTGACATTTCCAGTCCATGACCGACAACGTTGCTAATATTTCCTAAACAAGTGTTTAGGAAAAAAATAGAGAGAATGTTAAGACTTTTAGGTCAGATTCTCTGTGAGATTAATGGGCCTACAAAGATTTAACATGACTGCAGATTACACCCTGAAGTACAAAAACCATTTCATTCATACTCTTATGAACTTGATGGAGTTTGGATTTGGATTCTGAAAAAAACACTCTGTATTTTATAATGGAAATAATCCAAATCTGGAATCTTTAAGTCCAGAGTGTTTCTGTTCCTACCTCAGCTTGAGGAGCCCATCCTATCTTTAATCTGTGCTGCCTCTGTGCTCCACAGGATTTGTAGTCTCCTTTCCCACAGACAATACCTCCTACAGGCTCTATTTCCAGCTGCTCTCTTGATTTTATAACCAATTGACCCAGGAAATCACAGCAGACACAGACTTTTAATATCCAGCCTCTCCATTTCTTTTTTTTTTCCTTAATGGTGGAGATGAGTGGTTTCAGTGGCAAAAAGAGTTAAGTGGTCCAGTTCCACTTTCACCTCCACTTTGGAATATGTTAGTCATCTCTTGTCCTACTTCAGTTTTACACCTCTTCACTGTCATAGGGCTGTTTCCCCAGACTCCATGCCATCCACTAAAGTGCGTGATGAAAGCAGAAAGGCTGTGAGCTTTTGTTTATAGTCAGCACTGCTCCCAGGACAGTGCTAGTGATGTTAAAGAGGGAAGATTAAAATCCAGCGGTCAGTATTCAATGCAAATATTGACTGTATTTTCTATATGCAAAGTTACAATGGTTTGTATTTATGAATAAAATTGTATATGGCAGCTTCATAATGTTTTATTACAATAAGAAATGCGTCATTTTCTCAGACTGAAAGAGAAATTAGGACATAGAAAATTCAAGAAAATCATAAAAAAATGAACTGGGTCCATTTTCGCATCTAAATTCCTGGATTTCTAATTGTCTGTCCATTCCTTTCACAATTTGCACACACTGCATGGTATCAAATGGGAATTACTTAGTGTTTACCATTCCACTTTAAACAAGCCAGTCAACAGAAAAATCAGCAGCTCGTAAACTAGTAATTCCAGATCTATTTTCAAATACAACCATTGAAATATTTTGCCATAGCTACTTATTACTGATTTATTACTACTTGGTAATTTTTCACTAATTAATGCACCATTTTTTTGTTTTAAAAGATCTATTATGTAAATGCAGTATCAGTTAGACTTACTGCAACCAGAAATACTGGTAAGAATACAAATGTTCCTAAAATGGCATTATGGTAAACAAATAGTGTCTTTTCCCAGGCATTCTGCTGTGCATGTGTTGCAGGGTGTGAGATTGGTTTTCTTCCCTTTACTCCTCAGTGTGGATGACAGAATGCATTACTTGGTTTCCTATTGTTATTCTAAATGACGACGGAAACATGGTAGGTTGCTACATAAATAAAACTAAATTTCTAATCTTAAGAATTATGTGTTTTCCCAAGCACATTCAAGTTTGCAACATTACTTGGATTGCAGCAGATTCTTAATAGGAGTGAGAAGCTTGGTGTTTGCATAATGTCTTCTGTACCAACTGTCTGGCTTCTGGAAAATGTGATGGAATATTCATACTCCCCACCCTCTGTGAGTGATATAGTTATTGTAGCCTTCTGACTAGTGTAAATTACAGAATAAAATCTGCATTCAAAGTCATTCACAGCGCTCTCACACTGTCTGTCACTGCTGGAATATCTGCTTGGTTTAGTATTCCCTGGCTCTACAGGAGCCTAAGGTGGCCTCAATGAAAATTAAACTCTTGGCCTGATGCTTTGATCATCTCACCAGTCTCTCCACTACGTCATCCTTCCAATTACCTAACCAAAGCCAATGCAAGGGGAAAAATCTAGGATTTAGCATGCTAATGAATTTATCATGACACTTGTTACAAAGCTATTGTTATAATACTTCCTAAATAGACCTGGCTACAAGTAATGAAATAATCAGGAATTAACGCTGTGACACTTCCTGCCTCATCCTTGGGATGTTTAGAAATATGGAGAAGCCACGTCTCCTTGTGATTTCCATGGGAATGATCAAGCCAGCCACCACCCTGCCTGCCCAGGTCTGTGGCATCAGGCAAGGGAGTGCTAAGACATGCAGGAGAGACTCCATGTTTCAGGCTGGATTTTCTGTTGTACTCAAACATGCAAATTGCTTATACCTAAGCAAAACAGGTAAAATCACTGTACATACAGGTGAGATGTACAGTCACTTTCTACCACCACTCTTGTTGCCTGGCTCGATCCTTCCTTGGCTGGTTGTCCTCGTGCAATTGCTTGTGTCCCTGCGAGTTTGCTCACAGGCCATTATGTGCCATGACGTACCATTCTCGGGGAGCACACTCTGTGAAAAAGCATGCTGAGAACGAGGTTTGGGTCTATAACGGGACATTCACAGAACTTTGGGGAGGGTTTGTTAGAACCTGTTCATAATTATGTGCAACCACCACTGAGGCTGTATAAATTCTGGTGTGCGTGTGCTGAAGGAATAAGGGTAATACTTCATACTGCTGGGGGTATTGTTGTTACACCAGATAATGTGCACTATCACAATACTGACTTAAAACGTGTCTTAGCAGAGTGTAATACATGACTTGGAGCAGTCATTGAAAACTCTTTGTGAATACCGTGGCAAAGGCTAATGTAAATAAAGGAAGATCAAAGTAAACTTTGAAGTAGGAATGGAGACTGACATAGCTTAGCAAGACGTACTGTACTTAGGCATAACCCAACAAACTGGAAAAATTTCATTTTCAATTTCCTGTCCAAGATATAAGCCTTAATATTCTCTTTTTTTAATTATTATTTTTATTGTTCACTTCGGTTCTCCCTGCCATTAAGTACAAGCTGTGCTGGCAACTTCTTTTACAAGCTTGCCATAAACATACGGACTATATTTTCTTTTTGTACACGCTGTTGATAGTGCTTTATCATACGACAGAACAGTGCAGCTTACCAGCTCCTCTACACATGGAAAACGATGTCAGCTCCCCCACCAAACCACGGTGCAGCAAATAGATGAATAAAGGCCCAGGAGAAGGTGGTGAGATGGAAGTGCATCAGCACACTCATCTCCTGTCATCATCCCTATTTCCATCTTTGTGTAGCACCTCTCTTGCAAGCTACGGTGCTGCAAGCAGCTCTGCCAAGTCCCATTCTCCAGACCTGTCAGATATGCTCAGAAGGGGCTTATCTCATGTTCCCAGCCATATATGTCGACTCAGGCTCTTGAGGGGAAGCAACACTTTTGAGTCTAATCCACATAGGTCTTTGTAATTCTCGGTCTCCAATGCTAGAGGCTCCATGGGACAATCCTTCTGCCACTATGGCTATTCAATGTCTACGGATTGGGCTTTTTTCCTGCCTTTCAATCCACAGGGGAAGGTGTATGAGCATCAGCTGCAAGTGCCTACCACCCTAACACACAGTCCCACATCCGAAGGCACATTCCAGCCAAAGTGACGTCTCACCAACCCGTGCAGTGCAGCCTGTCGACCACTGGGCTATAGCAATGAGCTGGAGCGAAGGCACAGTCACTCGAGGTGAGTTCTGTCTGCTGGAGACAAATCTGAGCAGGCAACTCCAAATACTAACCTGGGTTTTTCCAGGACCCTGCTGTATCACAGCCGACACGGTAATGGGCATTTTTTATTGATTCATGATAAACAAAATACAAGTGACTTTGATTTATTACTTCTCAGGCCGTTAAAAATGACTTCTGATAATTTTCTCCTTTGCACAGAGAGTGCTGGCTCCACTCTCCTCCTCCTCTGGCGGTGTGAAAGTGGCAGAGATGTCCTGCTCTGTCCATTCCTGGAGTCCTTGAAAGACGTGGTGCTGGGGAAGTGGCATGGCTGCCCTGGACTAAGCAAAATGATAAAAAGCAGTCTGGCAGCCACTTGCCTCCAGCTCTCCTGGCTGCCTTCCCAGCTGAAAGCAGAAGCCACAAGGTAACAGAAAACTCCTTTACGTTCCAAACACCTCACTCAGCTGCAGCCGGCAAAATACCTGGAAACTGAGACCCCATTTTGGATCGTTCCTGAGCATAACATGAGCACAACCACCACACAGAAAGCTCCGGGTCTAAGGGATTCCCAGTAGATCAGCTATAGCATACGCACTGACATTTCCAAACAGACCTAGTCCCTTGTGGAGATTAAAGTAAATCCCACAGTGTTTCATTCTAGCTATAATCCTAAATAACAACAAATCTGGATCTGCTGTATAATATTAAAAAACTCCTCCCTTACTTTTTGTCTTCCCTGTGTCAAAGAACATCATAAGCTTTGACAGTCAAGTGCTCAGAAATAAGGAAATAGTAGAATGCCAGCTGTTCTCTTCATACAGAAGAGTGGCCAGCCCCGAACACGCTGCATCACTAGCTGAATTAATTGCATTATGTGCTCTCTTCTAGGGAGAGAAACTATACCCAGCTGAGCAATCTCAGGGCCTGCACTCAAAATGCTGATTGCTGGGTCAGTGCTTTCATTATTAGGGGTTCGTGGTGGAAACACAAACCACGAGAGCAGAGAGCTCTCGTGGTTTGTATAGCTCAGCAGAACATACAGACTGTTCAGTTGGAATGTATTTTATTAACAATGAGCATTCACTTCATGCACAGATAGCTTCGACATTGTTGGCACTTAAGTAACAATTAAAGCTCCTTTTATCTAGTAGGGATTTTTTGGTTTTTAAAGTGTTTTTCAAAGGCATCTCCCTTCGCAGTGTGAGGTGTTTCTGTATCATCTCTCTGCCTTAAGGAATGTGGTCTGATTGGTGTATCACTGCTCGTAGGAAGCCAGGCTCTGGGGATGCAGCTGTGTTGCCAGAAAGTCTGCACACTATAGACAGATCTTTTGTGCATTGCCAGTAAGTTGTACCTGTGACTATGTCCCCAGGGGGTCCCGAAAGGTTTTGAACCGTAGGTGTATCTCTGTGCTGCCAGAAAAAATGTGGCTGTGGATGTCTTTGTCTATAGGGCTGAAAAGTTGTGGGCTGCTGATATATCAGTATGTGCTGTAATTAAGCCTGTGCACAGAAGGTGTATCCCTCTCTTCTGCTAGAGGTCTTCAGGCAATTCCAGAGCTGTTTGTCTCCACAGCATTTGGGACATTCACTGCTCTATTTGCCCTGGCATATCCACATGGTAATAAAGTTGTAGATGTGATAATACATTTGTGCCAAATTACTCACTGTACCAGCATATGTGCCATCCCTCAGAGGAGCTCAAGATGATTTGAAATTCCTAATTAAGCTTCCTACACTGGATACAGTTAAGGATCATTATGCCCATTTTACAGACGTTGTTGCTATGTGCCCTGCCAGGGGTGCACGTAGAGCCCTCAGCACGTAAAGCCCATTCTGGGTCCCCAGTTCGCTCTTTACCGTGGCACTGAAACTGATAGCAGTCAAAACTAGCACTCTGCATGAGGAACACACCTTGAGGCTCGGGACAAAGGGAGCTTAGCTGGCCTGTATACAGCAAAGTGAGAAAATACCTCATGCATTCATTTTCTTGCCTTCAGGAACTGCGACTTTTGCCGCAAGGACAAACCCCAAGAGGCTGCCCAGACTCTTGCAGAGCCTGGGCAGTCTCAACACTCCTAAATACCAGCTTCAGTGTGACTTTGTAGCACAGTATAGCAGTCTGTACTTAGGCACATCCCCAAAGGAAAGAATTATCCAGCAGGATACAGTGTGCAAACATATAGCTATGTTCCCATCTGAGTCTTTGTATCCCTGCCTGCTGAGTATTTCCTCTTAAACAGTTAATCATCTCTAGGGATGAGTCTAGACAACAGTTTCTCTTTCTTTCTCAAGCTAAAAATAAAAAAGTGTGAAAAGATTCTGAATCCAGACCGATGTATAACAGACTAAAATTTTCAGAAGATTGGGAGGATTCTACTTATTGTTCAGTCACTACAGTTCCACCTTATTTTATCCTCGGCTTGAAAAGAAATACTCATCATCACATTCAGTAGTAACGCAAAGCTGACTATATTTTTCTCTGAATACTCAAACAATAGATACATAGAAATGTGTTTAGTCAGTAAAGGTATCTGATCATGTAACCAGATGAAAAAACAGGCTCCAAATACCCATCTGGATACAGGAATAAACTCAGCACCTCAGGCTCATCACTAATGGAAAGAATGACACACACAAGCATGACTTCATGGTCTTAAGGCCTTGAAAATGTACATCCAAAATGTATATTGCAGCAATATACATTTTATCACTTTTGGAAGCTGCTAAAAAAGAAAGAGCCAAATGATTGAAGCAGTGTAGACTGTCTGCAGGGAAAAGGTGCTTTGTGCCAGTAAGTTAGGGATATTACCTTTGGCTCATGAATCTGCATTATTTTTTTGGCCATACATTCAAACTTGACTCATGCAGACCCTACAAAAATATAAGAGAAGCAGAAGATGTCACTTGTTTCCTTAGGTTCAAACCCCACATTTTAAAAACTATATGGAACATTATACACAACAGGGTTTTCTAGCTGGTTTTGTTCCCTCGTAATAAATGTTCCCTTGTAAAAAATGGCCCTGGAATTGTGTGAATATGGTGAGAAGTTTTTGCATAAATATTTCCCAGTTTGAATGTTTAACTGAACATGCTCCAGGCACAGCTGTTGAGCATGCACCTGCACTGAACTTGACAAGCTGGAGAAGCCCAGGAGGTGAGTTGTGGAGGAAAAGCGAGCCATGGCTTTTGTACCACTTGTGGCTGAGCATGGGCTCTCCTCCATTTCTACCAACAAAAGTCCAGATGAACCCTGTTATCCCACTGGTTTGCTTTGCTTTGAATGTGTTTCTACCCGTTTTGTATTTCCACTTTGTAAGAATTCCAGTAAAATAATTTGCTGGTGATGGTACATGGTAACAACCGCATTATAAGGATTTGTCAAAGGCTTGGATTTTGAAGCTGCTGCCTAGAGGATTTACATTGCAAAGGTATTTCCAAGAGCTGCCTTCCTCCTGTCAGAGAGCAGAGCAGCACCTCGTGAGCTGTGTGTGAAGGCAGCTTTAGATGGGAGATGCAAACATCCCAGCGAGCCATGGATACCCCTTATCTTGCACAGACACTTGTTCAGCCCAGTGCAGGGGACTCTCAGCTCAGCCTTCAGCTACCTCAACAAACATAGCTATTTCCACCTCCCTGGCCCTGCCTGGGAAAGCTGGCACCAGTCCCAAGCCTATCGGAGCTCTCTCCCGAGGCTGCTGTGGGTGACCTGCCAGCTGGGCTGGCAGCCAGGAGAAGTGGTAAGTGCCAGATTGCAAAGATTGTTGCCTTTTCCTTCAGGCAACAACCAGTCAACCCAGGGTACAATGGGTGAGAAGTTAGGGGCTGGACTGGAGGTGGTTGGTTTTTTCTTTTTTTTTGGCTCATGGAGTGGGCTAGAATCTCTAAAAAGGAATAAGTACATGTTATCAGGCAGGAGAGTCTGCAGCTTGTAGGGTATACCCAGGAAAACCCTGTTCCTGGGTATGTGATAAGGGATGTGATAAGGAATAATGCGGAGAGAGGATGAGGAAGGAAATAGCTTGGAGCTTCCTGCATGTCTTTCAGACAAGGAACACCACAAGGTGATGGCCAGAGAAGCTTGGACTTGCTCCTGCTTCCCAGACCTGCTGCTCCATCTGCTCCAGTTTCCAGGCACTGCCAGTGCCACATCAGTTTTCACAGAGGCATTGGTGGTACCCTCTCTGAAGAATATTTGCAATGAGCTACAATATGATGTGCTGCCAATATTTTTTCTTTCAGCAATTCCTCCAGGAGTGAAGAAATGGTAAATTTTCAATAATTTCTGTTATGGCAACACCTGAAGAGAAATTCACAGAAGAAAAATGAGGGATTTTCTGTGCTGATTGCTTGCTTCCTGCTAGACTTCAAAGCTGCCAGATTTTTATTCTCAACATGAAAACAATTACTGAAACAATGAAGGTGAAACAATTAACAAACATGAAACAATAAATAAACACTAAACAATTAATAAAGGTGTTAGAACTTCTCAAAAGAGATGGCAGGAACCTTTCACTATGTGAAGTGCCAGTGACAGGCATCACAGTGCATTGTCTAGCTCTATAATCCACATTCAGATCATGTGGATTAAGCAGATTTACAGAAGGTGATAAAGGAAATTCGACCCTAGATAAATGAAAAAAAGACGCAAAGCTCTCAAAATCAAACTCCCTTCTGTGAGAAAAATCGCCTATCACGATGGCAATCTCAGTCTTCCTCTCCTCGCCCTGTCCCAGGGAGGTGTCTGTGGCAAGGCCTGGGGAGCTGCTCTGTTTCTGTGACACCCTCTCGCCGGCAGATAAAGCTCACGGGAGCTGACAGCGCATCAGAATTTTATTCACAATTTTCCATTGCATCACACCAGGCAACTACAAACACAATACCCAATGTTAGCTGAGCTGGTGTGACAAGGGTTTTGTTCTAACTCAAAAGTGTGTCTAAACCTGTTCCATCAACACTTTTTGTCGGGTATGAGACATGCAATGATTAATGGAGAGAAACTTCACCAAGAAGGGCCATTCCACGCCCTCATCCACGTATTACCAATTCCCACCTATAGAAAACATGTCTGGGCAAGACTCCACTGTATTTGCTCGGTGAGATGTTTTCTCAGGAAAATAATGAGATTATTCATCCAGAGATTAGGGAGCTTGATTTAACCTTTCCTTTGAAGGAGCAGACTCCTTAATGACACAGCGCTCTCCTGGCAATACCACACAGCCATATTTACCATGTTGGACTTAGACCTGACTCTGGCATATGGGTTGTGCTAACTGTGTCATAACTCCTAAGAACTGTGTAAGTTAAAGTCCTGGGCTTTTTAATTTTTTTTTTTAATTCAATTATTAGGCATAATCACTGCTGCAGATGCTTCTTACCAGGGAGTAAACCATATGCTCTGGAAATGCTTCGGTATTACAGTTGTTTTTTTATTGGTTTGTTTGTTCTACTCTTTCAATTACACCGAAGTAGTTCAAGTATTTTCATATGGACAAAGGTTTTAGGATTTGATGGCTAGTTCACTGAAGCTGCTATCTCATGTTTATAAATTCTGGTTTAGACATTTGTAAACATTTATTTCCTGGATGCTGTCAGTTAACTCAGCCCAGACTCTACCAGGGAGATATTTTTATAGTGAGAATGTAGCTATTTTCACTATATGTGTTTATTCTGACAATTCTCCGTGTGCCCTTGCCCAACTCCTCACTCGGGGGCACCTTCACAAGCATTTCTGTGCAAGTGGTTGAAGTCCAAGCACAAAAAGCAGGGTAGTATGCTTTCAGTTGGAATTTTATAGAAACAAGCACATATTTGTTAATTTTTTTCCATCTTAATTGTCTATAATTTGTAGTTTTGTTTAGGTTTGGTTTTTTTTTTTTTTAGGATCATTACTAGATAACAGCAAACAAATAAAATGTAGTGTGGTTTGAAGCAGATTGACTGCCAACTAGATTTTTTTTAAAGGCTGTAATAAATCAGTGAGTCATCTGACATTAACAGGAAAAATGTGGGATGTACAGCAGGAAGGGAAAGTATAGAATGGAAAGGGTTGCTGTGGCATGCCCTGTTCTCCTGCCATGCCTGTGTTACTGACTGCTGGAGACTGGATCTTAACCAGCACGGCCATTCCATATCAGAAAGAACCTGCTCCACAGGAGGAAGGGCAAGAGTTGAGTTCATACCTTACATTGAGGGAATTGCCAGAAAGAAAAGGTCAAGAAAGAAAATACAAATTACCTCTGGATATTTTTAAGCATGGGATAGGTTGATGGAGAGCAGAAAACCTTTCAGAAAGCCAAGTGAAAGTCATTAGTGCCTGGGACTATAGGGAGATTGTAGGGCAGGAAGAAAAAATGTATTCTGTATTAATTACACTGTAGACTTTTTCCCTTGGGTTCTCTCCCAGTTGGAGTATTAATGCTTCGTAGTTAATTAGCTCTTCCTTCAAAGCAATTCTATGATATTAATTAATATAGCATCGTTAACCAATTAATCCTGCCAATTGGCTTGAGGTATTGCACAAATGGTTAAAAAAAAATAGCAACTGAAACAGAGACATTCATCAAAGTTTTTTTAACCTGAAATGGGCTGCTCAGCCCTATAACACAGAGACTCCAGGATCCCTGTCTGTAGGAAATTTTAGGCAGACACACTAAAGGCCGTACAGAAATGCAGATCCCAATCCTGAGACATCATCCCAGGTGAAACCAAAAGTCCTGATCCAAGAAGCCTTTTCAACTCATACTTAACTGTCGAGATGTGAACAGTCTAGCAGAAAACAAAAAAACTTCGAAGAACTAAGTGGTGCATTAAAACCCCAGTGGGGCTGGTCCCCACTGCCGACATTCATTTCAGGGAGAGTTTCACAGGGGTGTGGAGCTACAGCATAAAGACCACTTACAGCAGCAGATGCCAAAATATTTTGAAATTTTTGAAGCCAAGCAGCAGAGGTCATTATAAATGTCTTTAGGGAAGACGTGAGAGAGACAGTAAAGAAGGAGTAAGGGTTGGTTTTGAGATGAGCAGTAACTTAATGACTTGTAAAGGGCCATCAGTGAAATATGGTGAGCACTGAGGTTGAGTTTAGACAGCACTTGTACTGAGCTATGCTTGTGTTATGACACATTGGCACCTCTCATGAGCTGCTATTTTATTTGCCACAATCCCAAGTTGCTTTAAAAGAAATAGCAAAAGGTAGGAAAAAAAAGTAGACATAAATAAAAATGCATGGAGGCAGGGTGGAGTGGAGAGCAGAACGAATCCTGCACAAAACTTGGAACTCAGCCACAGAGAGGTCAGAGGAGTTAAATCATCATGAATATCAACATTTTAACTGCTGGGTTTGCTTGTGTAGTGGCTGGACGCATGGACTGGGCACACCCTGCAATCACACCCCCGGCTGACAGTGAACAAAAGATCTCTGGTAGCTTTTGACCGAGGGCACGCAGTGGCAAAGCTCTCCTTTTTGTAACAAAATCCAGGAGAGAGGGGTAGCTATGGCCATTGCATCAGCACATTTTCATCACACAAAAGAGGTGGCACAGGGTCACAGATCTACCCTTTCACTGCAATTTACCATCTCGTAGAAATGTGCTTTGGGGGTTTTTTCCTTCCTCTAAAGATGTGACCATTTCTTCAACATCTGTCAAAATTCCCAGATGTATTTGATATACAAGGCAGAACCATAATTCTCCTTTCTTAAGCCTTCCTTCCTCCCAGGTGAGGATAAACCAGGGAAAATCCTAGGAGTTACTTGGATGGGTCAGTTCCAGGTGGAATTTTATTTGGAAGAAAAGCACGATTCTCAGAGAATACCAGCAGTGTTATTTCTTCTATTATTAGCCAATTAACTATAATGCATTGCATCCCAGCTTAAAGAGAGAGGCTTCACAGTCATATCATAAACAGGAACATTAGGAGTTTTATAATCTTGTTCCAGGTAATCATCTTGTTCCATGCAATTATTTAGCTTTCGCTTCTTGGATGAAGCAATCTTTGAAAATCTGTTCATATTTAATTAGGCACATTCCCTACTGACTGCCACAGGCATCTCCTGTGCAGGTGTAGTCTTGAAGCTGTAAATTCATTTTCAGGAGTGATTCCAGGAAGGAGCTGCTCAGGGTGGAATCTGCAGCAAAAGCCTTCTTCAGGATCAGTCTCACCATGTAAGACAAGAAGACAACCTGCTCTGAGGCTCAGTTCTGAGTAAGGAACCAACCAAGCAATGAGACCTGGTCAGGGGTAGGTTTTCTTGTTATTCTTTTGTGGTCAGTGCTTGAAAACCCTGCTCTTAGCTTCCTTGAAGTTACCTGGAGTTTAGATGTACTCAGAACCAACCAAAAGTAAGTCCTAATTAACTGATCCAAAGGCAGGACATCGAATGAATAATGGCCGGGGGATGGGCTTTGTGTTCCCACTGACTGAGGGATAAGTCCTGTGACTGCACATGCACATTCATAGCCTGCCCTCAGTCTGTGATGATCAGCTCCACGTGATCCCAAGCTTTAATGCCAATGAAAAGGATTGTGCATTAAAGCTGACAGCGGCGTATGGCCACTCCCAGTATTTCACTCTGCTTCATGACTGGCTGGGCACTTCTCTTTAGGCAAAAAATAATGGCAGCTGTGATTGTTGTGGAAAGAAGAGACTGGGAAAATGAAAAAAGGAAGAGAAAAAAATGGGGCTTCAGTATATTCCACAGTAAACCAACAATCAGTGTCTAAGCACCTCTGTCACGCTATAGGGCACAATGGGAACAGGGTGACTGTGCCGTAGCTGTGTGACTAATGACAGCAAAGAATGAAAGTTTCTATCCTTTCATTTGCAAACCACAACTGTGTCAACCTGACTGGGACTCGAAGATTGTACAAGCTTAGAACATCTCCATTAGAAAGGAAAAAAAGGCGTATACTGAGTTCTACCAACTTTGGTCATCCAGCAGCCTCCAGCACTCAGTGAAAGGAGGGGCTGGAGAGAAAGAAGGAATAGAGATGCTCAAATGAGGCTGGACCCCTTGAAGACGTCCTGATGGCAATGGTAGTGTCCCAGCACCCAACACAATCTCAAGGAATTTCCCATTTGTTGCCTCAATACAACTGCATGTACTCTGGAGCACCCACTTCATTTCAGGAAGAGGAAAGTTCAGTGTTTAACTCCTCTACCTGATCTTGAGATGATGTCTGACTTAGATAAAGTAATAACCATCAGCTAAAAAAACATAAATCATTTTTAAAAAGGAAGGCTGGGACTTTCAAAAGAGCAGATGGGGTGTTTGCCTCAGACCAGAGACTTGAGAAAAACAAAAAAAATCCCCTTTTTAACTGCTCAGTTTATCTGTTAAGTTTTTAAAAATAGGTCTCTCTAGTCTTGTCTCAGAGTTTCACATGAAGCTTTGGAAATCAGTTCCTGGCTTCTCTCTCCTGGTGCTGCTTTTATAGGAGTACAAATTTCCCCTGACATTGGCCCAGCCTTTTCCCTTTACAGTGTTACACAATGTGCTTTGGGTAGTGGCAAATTCAGCTCTAATCTTTTCATCTCCAGAAGCAGCTGATTTTCTTTAGGTTCTGTAAGAATAGACTTTGGGGATCCTCTGGAGGGGACAGACTGCTAAGTCCAATTCTGCACTGTGCTCACAGTTAGAACAAACAGCCTGAGGTAAAGGGAATCCTCCTCTGCTTCAGAAGGTTTATTCCCCTGGCCCCAGGCCATAGCAATAAAGAAGTCCTTTGAAATTATTCCCCAGTCCATGATAACCTTTGTAAATCCCACATCAGGAAGGGATTTGGCAGAGTTATAGCTGCTGGTGTTGCCATTATTCTTTTCTTTGACCGTCATCCAAAGCATGTTTGTGTTGCAGAAGACAGCGAGTTTTTCTTGGGTGCCTGTGCAGAGCATGGACAAGGAAAAGCTGTGAAGGGTCTGTCTGCTCTCTCCTCTCTTTTCTCTGTGCTGCTGTGCTGGTAAAAGCCAGCCTTCATGTGATAGTATCATAATTATTATTAGTCTTGGATGATATCCCAAAGTGACATCAAACTCACCAGAATATATAATAACTCATTAAGAGGATTAAACTGAACTTAAGCTCTTTCTTGCTGTCAATATGTATTGCCTACCTAACTGGCACCTGAAACTGAGAGGTCTCTGTCAGCCAGAGCCCATTTTTCATTTCCACTGAAGAAATTTCACAGAGGAAAATCCATCAGTTTTAGAAGAGATGCTCTTGGTTTGAATGAGTATAAAAAAAGATGAGAATCAGGCTCCTAATACTAATATATTAACCTTCTGCTTGGCTACCCACCATCATTCCTTATCCCTGCTGTAAAGACATGGATGCTGGTGTGATTTCTGGATATATTTAAACAGGCCTCTACTGCAGGGACTTTTTGTGGGGGAAATTGGTAGCTCTGTGCCTGCAGTCAGCACAACTGAAGGCTCACCAGTGCCCTACTCTGCTTTTTCCGTATATTTTCTTTGATGTACACCTGAGAGTCTTCGAGCACCTCCAAAGCCTTACAGTGGCCTGGTGTGATGGGACAGTATCCCAATTTACAGGGGATTACATATTCACTCTGCCAACTTTTAAGCTTCTGGCTTGGCACATAGGAGCCTTAGGCTCCTTATAGAGTCAGTTAAGTCTCCTGCCACCTAAATTCGGTATTCTGAATTATCGCAAGAGATTAAAAACCTGACTATCAAGGATGGCTTCTAATTGGAGATATGCCACTCCTGGTTGTTCTGGGAGCACCTCGACCTTGATTAACACATGGCAAAAACTGCAGGTCCCACTGACTTCTCACTGAGCTGGAGGCATTAAAGGCCAGGCCTCCAACTGGACAAGCAAAACCAAAAAAAATCAGAAGCTGGTTTTGAAAAAAAGCCCTATAGCTCTGTAGGAGTTTGGGTTCTTCTT
>VWPU01002210.1:0-16199 GCA_013398955.1 Callaeas wilsoni
GAGGCAGGGGGCCGGGGGCTGGCGGGGGCTGACGGTGGTGGTGCCCCGTTGCAGTGTACAACAACACCTGTGATGAGCGGGAGTTCATGTGCGGGAACCGGCAGTGCATCCCCAAGCACTTCGTGTGCGACCACGACGACGACTGCGGCGACGGCTCCGACGAGTCCCCGGAATGTGGTGGGTGTCTGTGGGACCCAGGGGGACTGACCCGGCAGCCACGCTGGGTCTCCTGGGCTTTGGGACAGTACCCCTGGGAGGGTCTTCATCACCTTGGAGGGGTTTGGTGTGAGTGTGGTGAGAGGGAATCCAGAGAGGCAGAAAAAGGGGATTGTTGGTGGAGAGCAGCCCTCCAGCCGTGACACAGGGATCCAAACTCGTGGAGAGATCCAAACCCACGGAGAGATCCAAACCCACAGAGAGATCCAAACCCACGGAGAGATCCAAACCCACAGAGAGATCCAAACCCACGGAGAGATCCAAACCCACAGAGAGATCCAAACCCACGGAGAGATCCAAACCCACAGAGAGATCCAAACCCACGGAGAGATCCAAACCCACAGAGAGATCCAAACCCACGGAGAGATCCAAACCCACAGAGAGATCCAAACCCACGGAGAGATCCAAACCCACAGAGAGATCCAAACCCACGGAGAGATCCAAACCCACAGAGAGATCCAAACCCACGGAGAGATCCAAACCCACAGAGAGATCCAAACCCACGGAGAGATCCGTGTGTGTGCAGAGCAGCCCTGTCCCAGGCCAACTGCTCCGTGGTGTCCCTGTCGCTCCCGGCAGCTCGGGAGGGTTTGGCTCCGTGGTGCCTCTCTCTCCGAGTGGCTCCACGGTGCCTCCGGGAGGCTCAGGAAGGTGGGATGATGGCTGAGCCCCTCACCCTCCCTCAGAGTATCCCACCTGTGGCCCCCATGAGTTCCGCTGTGACAATGGCCGCTGCCTCAGCAACCGGCAGTGGGAATGCGATGGGGAGTTCGACTGCCACGACCACTCGGACGAGGCGCCCAAGAACCCGCGCTGCAACAGCCCAGGTACCTGCTGGGGCCATGATGGAGTCCCGGGGCCATGGTGGAGTCCCGGGGGGATGGCGGAGTCCCAGCCACCCCCCACTGACCACTGCCACCTCTCCTCTGCAGAGAACAAGTGCAACGACTCCTTCTTCCTCTGCAAGAACGGGAATTGCATCTCCGAGGCGCTGCTCTGCGACAACAACAACGACTGCGCCGACGGCTCCGACGAGCTCAACTGCTTCATCAACGAGTGCCTCAACAAGAAGCTGAGCGGCTGCTCCCAGGAGTGTGAGGACCTCAAGATCGGGTACAAGGTAGGGGGCCACGGGGTGGGGGGCTGGCTGCAGGGATCATAGAATTACACAACGCCCTGAGTTGGAAGGGACCTACAGGATTGTTGAAGTCCAACTCCTGCCCCTGCACAGGAGACCTCAACAATCCCACCCTGTGCCTGAGAGTGTTGTCCAAATGCTCCTGGAGCTCTGGCAGCCTTGGGGCTGTGCCAACCAACAGTGCCTGACCACCCTCTGGGGGAAGAACCTTTTCCTGCTCTCCAGCCTAAACCTCCCCTGGCACAGCTCCTGCTGCTCCCTCTCCTTTCTCCTCTGCAGACATGAGGGTTGTGTCTGTCCTGTGCCAGCTGGGCCGGGAATGTGCCGCGGGCGCTCCAGGCACTGTTTGTGCGTCTCAGCTGTCCTTGCTGAGTCCACGTGTCCCACGGTGACACTTGTCACCTCCCAGCACCTGCCACCTCCCGGCGCGCGGGCCTCGGAGGTGTCTGACAGCTCCGGGTTGCTCCTGCAGTGCAGATGCCGTCCCGGGTTCCGGCTGAAGGACGACGGGAAGACATGCATCGACATCGACGAGTGCTCCACCACCTACCCCTGCAGCCAGAAGTGCATCAACACCCTGGGCAGCTACAAGTGCCTCTGCACCGAGGGCTACAAGCTCAGACCCGACAACCCCACCAGCTGCAAGGCTGTCACAGGTGAGAGCCAGGTGTGGGCGCAGAGCCCGGGATGTTCCCGATGACCATGGGACGCTGCTGGCGCTGGAGTTGGTCACAGGGTGAAGTGGCTGTCCCCAGCTCATGAGGGAGTGGGGCAGGGAGGGTGGCAGATCTGCAGGGTTCTGCCCACGTCCCAGCAGTGCTTCCCTGCCACTTTTCTCTCTTTCCCCATGCAGATGAAGAGCCTTTCCTCATCTTCGCCAACCGGTACTATCTGAGGAAGCTCAACCTGGACGGCTCCAACTACACTCTGCTCAAGCAGGTGCGGGGTGAGCTGGGAGCAGGAGGGACACCAGCCCCATGTGGCTGGGATTTGGGGATGGAGCGGGGCCTGAAGCACACAGGAGCTGCCAGCTGAGCAGTTTGGGCTCCTGGCTTCCCAAGGGAATGGTAGATCCATCTAAATGTCAGGGTGAGCAAGGAGCAGGCAGTGAGGCCGTGGGGTCTGTAAAACCCCCCAGAGCCCATGCCAGCCACTGAGGCTGCTGCAACCCTTCTGCCTCCCTCCTTCCCAGGGGCTGAACAATGCCGTGGCTCTGGATTTCGACTACCGGGAGCAGATGATCTACTGGACAGATGTCACCACGCAGGGCAGCATGATCCGCCGCATGCACATCAACGGCAGCAACGTCCAGGTGAGGGCATGGGGCAGCCCCTGGGGCACTTCCAGGTTGGGCAGCCGGGCCTCACCCACCTCCTGCCCTGCTGTGGGGTCATCTCTGGGCTCTGGGGATCAGCCCCAGTTGCTGTGGGATGTTTTGCAGCCCCATTCCAAGCAGGAGTGGGCTCCACACTGCCTTGAAGTGCAGGACAAGGAAGGCTGGGGGAAGAGTCTTGGAGTCATGGAGTGATTTGGGTTGGAAGAAACCTGAAAGTTCATCCAGTTTCACTCCTCTGCCATGGGCAGGGACACCTTCCACTATCCCGGGTTGTGCCTGGCCTTGGACACTTCCAGGGATGGGGCAGCCACAGCTTCTCTGGGCAACCTGTGCCAGGGCCTCCCCTCCCTCACAGGGAGGAGTTTCTTCCCAATATCCCAGCTAAACCTAAGAGGGGAGTGAGGAAGGAGACCTGGGCTGGGAAGGGGGATATTGTCACCCCCTAGAGATCAGGGTTTGGTTCTCCCTGCTCAGCCCCGTCATCTCTGATTCCTCCCGGCAGGTCCTTCACCGCACGGGGCTCAGCAACCCCGACGGGCTGGCTGTGGACTGGGTGGGAGGAAACCTGTACTGGTGTGACAAGGGTCGGGACACCATCGAGGTGTCGAAGCTCAACGGCGCGTACCGCACCGTGCTGGTCAACTCGGGCCTGCGCGAGCCCCGCGCGCTGGTGGTGGACGTGCAGAACGGGTGAGAGCCTGGGGGACACGGACCTGCCCCTCTGCGCTGGGAAGGGGGCTGTGCTCGTCTTATCATAGTCCCAGAGGTTGGGAGATGGGATGAAGCCTTCCCTCCTGGCCTCTGGGCCACTGGGGTGCTTCTCCCTTGGGTTTGCCCATTCGCCTTCGTTTATCACAGAATCATGGAGTGGTTTGGGTTGGAAGGGACCTTAGAGACCATCTCGTTCCACCCCACTGCTGTGGGCAGTCACCTTCCACTATCCCGTGTTCCTCCAAGCCCTGTCCAACCTTGGACACTTCCAGGGATGAGGCATCCACAGCTTCTCTGGGCACCCTGTGCCAGGGCCTCCCCACCCTCTCAGGGAGAAATTTCTGTGGTTTCCGACTCAGCCTCTCCCTGCTCTTCTGTTCCATCCCCAGCTACCTCTACTGGACGGACTGGGGGGACCACTCGCTGATCGGGAAGATCGGCATGGACGGCACCAACCGCAGCGTCATCGTGGACACCAAGATCACGTGGCCCAACGGCCTCACCCTCGACTACATCAACAGCCGGATCTACTGGGCCGATGCCCGGGAGGACTACATCGAGTTCGCCAGCCTGGACGGCTCCAACCGGCACACGGGTGAGAGCGCCGGGGCTCCCGCCATGCCAGCGGGCCTGGGGGGGATCCAGGCTGTGGGTCAGGTGTTGGAGTGGGAGCCAGGGCTGCTGGGGACAGTCCCCAGCTCTGGCCACTCCTCTGTGTCCAGGGAAGTGGCGGCTTCCTTGTGGGAGGGGGACGTGGGACAGCCCCTCGCTGATTCCCACTCCCCTCGCAGTGCTGAGCCAGGACATCCCACACATCTTCGCGCTCACCCTCTTCGAGGATTTCATCTACTGGACCGACTGGGAGACCAAGTCCATCAACCGGGCCCACAAGACAACGGGAGCCAACAAGACGCTGCTGATCAGCACCTTGCACCGGCCCATGGACATCCACATCTACCACCCCTACCGCCAGCCCGACGGTGAGCGGGGCCTGGGGGTCCCTGGGAGAGGGACGTGGAGGGACGCCAGGTTGGGCAGGGGGAGCAGGAGCAGGGTGACAAGGGTCTTGCCGCTCCTGTGCCACCATGAGGGTCCCCAGCTCGGTCTGACTTGCCGTCGTCCCCCCGCTCTCCCCAGTTCCCAACCATCCCTGCAAGACCAACAACGGCGGCTGCAGCAACCTCTGCCTGCTCTCGCCGGGCGGGGGGCACAAGTGTGCCTGTCCCACCAACTTCTACCTGGGCAGCGATGGCAAAACCTGCGTGTCCAACTGCACAGCCAGCCAGGTAACCCCTGCCTGCCTGTCCCTGCCCACCCCTGCCCGCCTGGGTGTTCCCCATGCCCGTGTCCCTCCTGCCGTGGTTTCCCTGAGGGTGCTGGGGTGTAGCAGGGTCTTCTGTGGGTGTAGGCAGCACCTCCCTCCTGCAGCACTTTATGTTTGGGGGTGTCCAAGGGAGCCAGAGACCCTCCACCTCTGGAATGTTCTTCTGCCCCGCTCCTCAAATCCCAGGGCCTGGGTGGGGTTAAGGCTTTTGGGAATACTTGGAGGGGGCAGCACAGGATCAGTGCCCTTGACTGAGCTTTCTGGGGATGAAATCTTCTGGGGTCCCCCCTCCTCATCCTGAACCACCCCACGAGCTCCTCTCTCCATCAGTTTGTCTGCAAGAACGACAAGTGCATCCCTTTCTGGTGGAAATGCGACACCGAGGACGACTGTGGGGACCGGTCCGACGAGCCAGAGGATTGCCGTGAGTGCCAGGGGGTGACACAGTCCCCGTGTGCCCAGCACCCCTGGGCTCTGGGGACAGCCCCGTGGAGGGGAGGGTCAGTCCAATAACGGGGTTCAGGGAGCAGTGGGACACACCTCTCCCGGTGTCAGGATTGTCCCATGGAGCAGTGCCCAGAGCTGGGTGCTGGGTCCCTGCAGAGGACCCCAGAGGGGTCGAGTCAGGGTTTGAGGTGTGCCTTAGAAATGTTCCTCAGAGCAAATCTGTGACCCTGTGTTACCCCACAGCTGAGTTCAAGTGCAGGCCAGGGCAGTTCCAGTGCTCCACTGGGATCTGCACCAACCCCGCCTTCATCTGCGATGGGGACAACGACTGCCAGGACAACTCGGATGAGGCCAACTGTGGTAGGTTCCCTGTGTCACCTCGTGACCCCCCCGGCCCCCGCAGCGTGGAGCTGCAGCCTGTCACCCCCTGACCGTGTCACCTCCTCCCCAGACATCCACGTCTGCCTGCCCAGCCAGTTCAAGTGCACCAACACCAACCGCTGCATCCCCGGCATCTTCCGCTGCAACGGGCAGGACAACTGCGGGGACGGCGAGGACGAGAAGGACTGTCGTGAGTGGGGGGCTCGGGGTGTCGGGTGGGAGCGAGCGCAGGCCAGACTGAGGGGCTCAGGTCCGTTTCTTGGGGTGTTTGGGTCCCTGGAGTGTCCCAGGACCTTCCCCTGCTCTCCACAGACCCTCTGTCCCCGTCACCCCCTCCCCCTACAGACCCTGCTGTTTCCTAGTGGAAATGAAATCCATAAATCCCTTGAAGTGGATTTGGGCTGAGCTTGTTGCCCAGCTGTGGGATCTGGTGGCCTCTGCCCTGTCCCCCCAGTCTTTTGGGGCCATTTTATGGCTCTGCCCCATCCCCTCTACCGAGCACACCAGAGCCCTGTGACCCCTGCAGCATCCACACACCTCTCAACCCCACGGCTGGTTTCTGGGGAAAGGGGTGGCTGGCCCCTGCCTGCCCTGCTGCCCCTCCTGACACCCCTTCTCCCTCCTGCAGCCGAGGTGACCTGTGCCCCCAACCAGTTCCAATGTGCCATCACCAAGCGCTGCATCCCCCGTGTCTGGGTCTGTGACCGTGACAACGACTGCGTGGACGGCTCCGATGAACCTGCCAACTGCAGTAAGGGGCTTGTGTGGGGAGCGGGGTCTGGCCACGTGTAAAATGGGGTCACCTCTGTGTGCTGGTGGGGTGGCAGGTCCCTGCTCAATCCCTTCTTGCTCCCTCCTCGGTCCCTGCTGAGTCCCTGTGGGTGATGGTGTTGGTGGTTCTGCCTGGATCTGTCCTGCTGGGATCCTCCTCCCCCTGACTTCTCCCTGGAGAATGCTTGGAAGGGAGGTGGATCTCACCCAGCTCCAGGCTTTTCATCAGCCCTGCAGAGAGCAACACATGCCTGACCAGTGCTGATCCCCGCCCTGTGCCTGTGTCACTTTGTCCCCTCCAGCCCAAATGACCTGTGGTGTGGATGAGTTCCGGTGCAAGGACTCCGGCCGGTGCATCCCGGCGCGCTGGAAGTGTGACGGGGAGGACGACTGTGGGGACGGATCCGATGAGCCCAAGGAGGAATGCGGTGAGCAGGGGCTGCGGGGACGAGCCAGCATCATCCTGTGTCCCTGTTCCCTGGGGGACAGGCTGGCCTGGCACTGGCTGTCTCCTCTGGGGTGCCCCAGGAGTTCCAGCTGCTCCTTTTCTGAGTGGCGTGGGCATGGCTGGGTCAGAGGGAGGTGCAGGGCAGTGCTGACCCCGTCCCAGTCCTGTCCCTTCCATCGTGTGGAGCAGGGCTGACCCCTGTCCCTGTCCCTGTCGTGTCCCTCCCCGTGTTCAGGGCAGCGCTGACACCGGCCCCTGTCTCATCCTCCCATCATTCAGGGCAGTGGTGACCCCTGTCCTTGTCCCGTTCCTCTCTCCTCATTCGGGGCAGTGTTGCACCCTGTCCCTGTCCCATCTGCCCCCTTGTGCGGGGCAGTGCTGACCCCTGTCCCTGTCTCATCCTCCCATCATGCAGGGCAGTGGTGACCCCTGTCCTTGTCCCGTTCCTCTCTCCTCATTCGGAGCAGTGTTGAACCCTGTCCCTGTCCCATCTGCACCATTGTGTGGGGCAGTGCTGACCCCTGTCACTGTCCCCATCCCTTCCTTCCCCTTGTTTTGGGCAGTGCTGCTACCTCTCCCTCCCCTCATGCAGCGCAGTGCTGACCCCTGTCACTCCCTGTCCCTTCATTCCCCTTGTTTTGGGCAGTGCTGATACCTTTCCCTCCCCTCATGCAGCAGAGTGCTGACCCCTGTCCCTGTCCCCGTCCTGTCCCCTTGTGTGTGGTGGTGCTGACACCTCTCCCTGTCCCTGTTGCATCCCTCGCCTTGTTCAGGGCAGTTCTGACCCCTGTCCCTTCCCTTCCCACCTTGCAGGGCAGTGCTGATCCCTGTCCCTGACCCTGTCCTGTCCCTCCCTTCATTTGGAGCAGTGCTGATCCCTGTCCCTGTCTTGTCCCTGTTTCTCCCCTCATTCACAGCAGTGCTGATCCCTGTTCCTGTCTCTGTCCAATCCTGTCCCTCCCTTCATTTGAGGCAGTGCTGACCCCTGTCCCTGTCCCATCCAGGCCCTCCTGCAGGGCAGTGCTGGCACCTGTCCCTGTCCCTGTCCCTGTCCTGTCCCTGTCCCATCCAGGCCCTCATGCAGAGCAGTGCTGGCACCTGTCCCTGTCCCTGTCCTGTCCCTGTCCTTCCCCTTGGGCAGGGCAGTGCTGATCCCTGTCCCGGTCCCTGTCCCTGTCCGTGGCCCTGTCCTTTCCCTGTCCTTCCCCTTGGGCAGGGCGGTGCTGATCCCTGTCCCGGTCCCTGTCCCTGTCCGTGGCCCTGTCCTTTCCCTGTCCTTCCCCTTGGGCAGGGCGGTGCTGATCCCTGTCCCGGTCCCTGTCCCTGTCCGTGGCCCTGTCCTTTCCCTGTCCTTCCCCTTGGGCAGGGCGGTGCTGATCCCTGTCCCGGTCCCTGTCCCTGTCCGTGGCCCTGTCCTTTCCCTGTCCTTCCCCTTGGGCAGGGCGGTGCTGATCCCTGTCCCGGTCCCTGTCCCTGTCCGTGGCCCTGTCCTTTCCCTGTCCTTCCCCTTGGGCAGGGCGGTGCTGATCCCTGTCCCGGTCCCTGTCCCTGTCCGTGGCCCTGTCCTTTCCCTGTCCTTCCCCTTGGGCAGGGCGGTGCTGATCCCTGTCCCGGTCCCTGTCCCTGTCCGTGGCCCTGTCCTTTCCCTGTCCTTCCCCTTGGGCAGGGCGGTGCTGATCCCTGTCCCGGTCCCTGTCCCTGTCCGTGGCCCTGTCCTTTCCCTGTCCTTCCCCTTGGGCAGGGCGGTGCTGATCCCTGTCCCTGCCCCATCCAGGCCCTCGTGCGGGGCAGTGCTGGCACTTGTCCCTGTCTCTGTCCCTGTCCCTGTCCTGTCCCTGTCCCCTGATGCAGAGCAGTGCTGACTCCTGTCTCTGCCCCATCCATGCCCTCATGCAGGGCAGTGCTGATCCCTGTCCCTGTCCTGTCCCTCCCCTCCTGCAGAGCAGTGCTGACCCCTGTCCCTGTCCCGTCCCTCCCCTCCTGCAGGGCAGTGCTGATCCCTGTCCCTGTCCTGTCCCTCCGCTCCTGCAGGACAGGGCTGGCCCCTGGCCCTGCCCGATCCAGGCCCTCGGGGGGGGCCGTGCCGTCCCCTGTCCCTGTCCCATCCCTGCCCTCGTTTGGGTCACTGCTGACCCCTGTCCCTGCCCCCTCCCTCCCCTCGTTTGGGACACTGCTGATCCCTGTCCCTGTCCCATCCCTGCCCTCGTTTGGGACACTGCTGACCCCTGTCCCTGCCGTCCCTCCCAGACGAGCGCACGTGTGAGCCGTACCAGTTCCGCTGCAAGAACAACCGCTGTGTGCCGGGCCGCTGGCAGTGCGACTACGACAACGACTGCGGGGACAACTCAGACGAGGAGAGCTGCAGTACGTGCCACGCCCGAGCCTTTGCTGTCCCCGGGGCGGAGCAGTGGAGAGGGGAGAGGTTTGGGCCCCCCCAGCCCCTCTCCTTCTGCCGGGGAGTGTCAGGCTGGTGGCCCGGAGAGCCACAGTGTCCCCCGGCCAGGACACCCGTGACTCCAGGGGTGTGGAGTGCCTGGCCCGCAGAGGAGAGGCTGTGCCAAGGAGACACCCCAAAGGTGATGGGTGACAGGGAAGGGGTGACCCAAACATGCTCCCTGCAGCGACGTGGGGGCCCAGCGTGGCCAGAGTCACCCGAGGGCACCTTGTCCTGCTTTACCACCAAGAATCACTCCATTTGTCACCCCCTGCCTGGCAGTGGCACCTGGGATGGTGGTGGGGACACACAGAGCTGTCAGGAGGGATCGGGGTCACGACCCCAGGCCTGGGCCAGCGTGTCCCCCAGAGCTGGGGAAGAGAGCCCAGTGCTGCCCCTTCATGAGCTCCCGCTCACGTGCCAGCACCTGCCCCGCTGAGCAGCCAAGGAACACGAGTATCCTCATGGACGAGACCATTCCCAGGGCTCCACTGTGGCTGTGTCCCTCCAGAGGGGTTCAGGCTGCCTGTTGTATGGCACCAGGGTCTGCTGCCGGACTCTCTGCCACCCCACAGCACCCAGAGGGTTCCAGGCTGCCCGTGGGATGGCACCAGGGTCTGCTGCCAGACCTTCTCCTACCCTGCAGTGCCCACCGGGTGCCTCTGTCTTCCTGAAGCTCTTTAGGGTGCAGCTTTTGTTTTCTTTTCTGTTGATTTCCCGTCGTGTTTTTGAGTTTGTGCCATTTCACTTCATCTTATGTTTTTCTCCATTTTCACACTGTCGTTATGGGGCGCTCAGAGGTAGGTTCCTGCCAAAATCTTTTAATTCCATGTACAGTCTCTCTAAAATCAATGAAGACAATAATTTCTAGGTGAGGGCAGAGGGGTCGGGACTGGACAATCCAGGTGGATTTACTGAGCATCAGCACCAGCATCTCCCTCCATGGAGCCGCAGCCGGGGAGGGTCCAACCCTGCTGCTCCGCGGGGCCCGTGCATGGCTTGAACTTGGCTCCAAAACCCATCCCCACCGTGACTCTCCCTGCTCCAACTGGATACCCTTTCCCCCCTCTTCCCCCACAGTCCTGTGCCGTGACCAGAGGGTCCCTGTGCCCCAACACCCCGGGGCCGTGGGGAGGGGAAGGGTCCCAAGAGCCATCCCAGGTGGGCGGCTGTGCCATGTGCTGTCCTCCTGGATTTGGCACTGGCTGTGCCAGTGAGCTGCGAGAGAGTGTCTGTCCCGGTGGCACGGGGATGAGGCTCTGCCAGGGCACCGCTGCAGTTCCTCCTGCCTGAGGGGCAGCCGGAGTGGGCAGCAAGTGGGGCTGATGCTGCCTGCTGGAGAGTGAGTGACCTGGGGGACAGCCAGGCTGTGTGGCCACAGTGCCCCCCAAAACACCCGCAGGGAGCTGGGACCCCTGGAGTGGGGTGGGAAGGGGCTGGGAGGTGGTACCAGCCGTGCCCCTCTGGCAGCTCCCCCAGCTCTGCCTGTACCCCGTGTCCCCAGTGCCACCGGCCGTGTGTCCGTGTCAGCCTGTGCCCCCCCAGCTGCCAGCCAGGGACACCCCCTGCCCTCGCAGCCCGTGCCCCATCATGCTCAGGGCACACCCTGTGTTCTCTGCCCCCAGCACCCCGGCCCTGCTCCGAGAGCGAGTTCTCGTGTGCCAACGGCCGCTGCATCGCGGGCAGGTGGAAGTGTGACGGAGACCACGACTGCGCCGACGGCTCTGACGAGGTACGGCACCGGTACAGGAGGGGAACACATCCCTGCTCTGCCCCTTTGAGCCCTGGGGCTCAAAGCCTGGGCGCAGCAATAGGACAGAGGCCTGCCATTGCCACCTTGTCCCTGCTGACCGTGTCCCTCACCCGTCCCCTGCAGAAAGACTGCACGCCCCGCTGTGAGTTCGACCAGTTCCAGTGCAAGAACGGGCACTGCATCCCCATGCGCTGGCGCTGCGACGCCGACGCCGACTGCATGGACGGCACCGACGAGGAGAACTGCGGCACCGGGGGTAATGGCAGAGCCGCGTGCCCCTGGGGCTGCTCGTGTCCCCCCCTCCCTGCCCTCGTGTCACCTGTGTCCCCGCCGCGGGTGGGAGCGCTCCCCTGTGTGTGTGTCCACCCATCTCCCCCACCCTTGAGCACGCATGGACACGTATCCGAGCGCTGGAAACCCCCCAGCCCTGGAGACCCCCGTCCATGCTGGAGGTTGGAATTGCGGCCCCAGGCCAGGGTTTGGCAGCAGGGCAGCACGAGCTGACGTGTCCCCTCTCACTGTCACAGTTCGTACGTGTCCCCTGGACGAGTTCCAGTGCAACAACACCCTGTGCAAGCCCCTGGCCTGGAAGTGCGACGGGGAGGATGATTGTGGGGACAACTCGGACGAGAACCCCGAGGAGTGCTGTGAGTGACACTGCGGTGCCTCTGCCCCGAGCCCTCCCATACCCCGGCATGGGGGGGCAGTCCTGGGGCTCAGGCACCGCTGCGGGGACCGGAGGGTCTGGGGGGACCTGTGGCAGCTCCTCTCGGGGCAAGCCAGTAGGGCCGAGGGGCTGGAGGTGGCTCCGATTGAGGGAAAGGAGTCGCAGAGGGGCTGAGCAGGGCGAGGGGCTGGCGGTGGGTTTGGGGCTGGGGGGACCGGGGCTGGGCGAGGAGAGGGCTCACAGCAGCCGGGCGATTGTCTTTGCTTCAGTCTCTTTGCTTCAGCCTCCGGAGCCCGCTCGCCCGCGTGGGACAGCCCTCCCCGGAGAGCGGGCAGAGGCCGAGCAGCAGCTCGTGACAAGTGTGACAGCCTGGCTACGGCGTCTCCTTTCACCGTCACCGTTTGTTTCTGTTTGCTGGTGCAGTGAAATTCCAGTGTCCCCCCAACAGACCGTTCCGCTGCAAGAACGACCGGGTATGTCTGTGGATCGGTCGACAGTGCGACGGGATTGACAACTGTGGAGATAACACGGATGAGAAGGACTGCGGTGAGTGGGGCTGCCCGTGGGCACAGCCCTGTGCCTGCCTGGCCAGGGTGCCCGCGTGGTCACTGTGGCCCTCGGGATGGTCCTTCCAGAGCCCAGGGTTCAGCCCAGGTGTTGGGGTTGGCTTTGCCCAGTCTTTCCTCCCAAAACCAGGGTGCGGATGCAGGGTCCCAAGTCCCTGCCTGCTCCCAGAGGGTCCCATGGGGATGGGTGCCTGGGACATGGGGGTCACAGCTGCTGCCCCTCACCCGCAGAGTCACCCACGGCCAAGCCCAAGAGCTGCAGCCAGGACAAGAACGAGTTCCTGTGTGGGAACAAGAAGTGCATCAGCGCCAACCTCCGCTGCAACTTCTTCGATGACTGCGGAGACGGCTCCGATGAGGAATCCTGCTCCCATGGTGGGTGGGGAGCCGGGGGCCCGGCGGGGGCTGGGGAACTGGCTGTGACACGCGTGTGACGGCGCGTCCCACCGCAGAGCACAAGTCATACGACTGCACGACCAACACCACCATGTGCGGGGACGAGGCCCAGTGCGTTCAGTCCCAGTCCACCTCGTACTGCACCTGCCGCAGAGGCTTCCAGAAGGTGCCGGACAAGAATTTTTGCCAAGGTACTTCCCGCAGCTGCTGGAGAGGGCTCGGGATCGGGCTGTGGGGTTTGGCGTCGGTTTTTGCCAGTGAGATGTGATTTCACAGTTTCAGTGGGGCTGGGGTGGCAGGAATGGTGTCCTTGGGGCACAGTCGGGGCCCGTGGGGGCACCCTCAGGGTCTCCCCCTGATCCCATCTCCTGCTGCCCAGACATCAACGAGTGCCTGCGCTTCGGGACCTGCTCCCAGCTCTGCAACAACACCAAGGGCTCCCACATCTGCAGCTGTGCCAAGAACTTCATGAAGACGGACAACATGTGCAAGGCGGAAGGTCAGGAGGGAACAGGAACCCACACGGGTTCTGTGTGCGCCCAGGACCCCCCGTGTGCCCTAGAGCTCCAGTGGGACCCTCGTGCTCTTCCCTTCATCCCCCCACCGGTGCTGCCAGTCTGTCCATCCCTGGCAGAGCGAGCTCCAAGGAGATGACGAGCTCCCAGTGACCCTGTCCCTGTCCCACCAGGCAGCTGGGCTGAGCCCGCGTTCCTGGCTGAGCCCCTGTTCCTGGCTGAGTCCCCACTCCTGGCTGAGCCCCTGTTCCTGGCTGAGCCTCCACTCCCAGTCCAGCCCGTGCCAACCTCTCTTCCCCCTCTTACTCCTCTGCAGGCTCCGAGCACCAGATCCTCTACATCGCAGATGACAACAAGATCCGGAGCATGTACCCCTTCAACCCCAACTCGGCCTACGAGCCGGCCTTCCAGGGCGACGAGAACGTGCGCATCGACGCCATGGACATCTATGTCAAGGGCAACAAGATCTACTGGACCAACTGGCACACGGGCCGGATCTCGTACCGAGAGCTGCCCGCCTCCTCCTCTGCCTCCACCGCATCCAACCGCAACCGGCGCCAGATCGACGGCGGCGTCACCCACCTGAACGTGAGCGAGCTCCGCCAGGGCACGGCCGGAGCGGTGGGGACGGGCTGATGGTGTCCTACCCCCTCACCTGTCCCCGCTCTGCCCCGCACAGATCTCAGGGCTGAAGATGCCGCGGGGAATCGCCATCGATTGGGTGGCCGGGAACATCTACTGGACGGACTCGGGGCGGGACGTCATCGAGGTAGCGCAGATGAAGGGCGAGAACCGCAAGACGCTGATTTCGGGGATGATCGATGAGCCCCACGCCATCGTGGTTGACCCGCTGCGGGGGTGAGAGACTCGAGCCTTCATCCCATCCCTCTGCCCAGCCCTCACCCCACTCCCCTCACCACCAGCCCACCCGTGGTGGCAGCTCCCTGTGTCCCAGTGTCACTCTCTGTGTCTGCTCGACCTGCCCCAGAGTTACCTGGTGACTCCAGGATGCCATGGGGACAACGTGGGAGGCTTTCTCCTCCAACTGCTCATTGGGCTGTCCTGTTCCCCTGGGAATGAGCTGCCTGTGTCCTTACAGAACGATGTACTGGTCAGACTGGGGCAATCACCCCAAGATCGAGACAGCCGCCATGGATGGCACGCTGCGGGAGACCCTGGTGCAGGACAACATCCAGTGGCCAACAGGTGAGAGAGACAGATGACAGGAGGAGCGTGACAGGGGCAAAAGCCATGATGGGGACACGTCCAACCATTTGTGTTGCGGAGGGTTGTTCTGGGGGCTCGGAGCCCCATGGCAGAAGAGTGTAGGGGTGGTGGGGTGGCTGCTCTGTGGGTCACTTGGTCAGGAATGGCTTGAGGTGGACTGGGGGCTCACTGAGGACTGTCCGCCCTCAGGCCTGGCTGTGGACTACCACAACGAGAGGCTGTACTGGGCCGATGCCAAGCTCTCCGTCATCGGCAGCATCCGGCTCAACGGAACCGACCCCGTTGTGGCCATCGACAACAAGAAGGGTAAGGAGCGCCCCATGGGGGTCCCTGGCCTCGGATCCACCCCAAATCCCTGCCTCCACATGTCCCCTCCTGGCTTCCCCAGGGCTGAGCCACCCATTCAGCATTGACATCTTCGAGGACTACATCTACGGTGTCACCTACATCAACAACCGCATCTTCAAGATTCACAAGTTCGGGCACAAGCCCGTCACCAACCTGACGTCCGGCCTCAACCACGCCACTGACGTCGTGCTCTACCACCAGTACAAGCAGCCGGAGGGTGCGTGCAGGCCCGGGACCCTCACCCTGCTCCTGGGGCGTTGAGGGGATGGGTGTCCCTCACCTGGGAATGTCTGGGGACAGCAACGAGGGTGTTGGGAGGATGGGTGTCCCTCACCTGGGGATGCCAGGGCCTGATACGTGATGTGAGGTGCCAGAGGGTGAGGGGAGCATTGGCAGAGCTTGGGAAGAGGGCACTCAGCCCCCCAGCTCCCTGCTCGAAGTGGGGGTGTCTGGGTGGGTAGAGGAGGGGGTTGGTGGGGTGGGTTGGGGGAGTCCAGCTGCAGTGGTGAGCGGTCAAGTGGTGACCTCAGGGCATGGGAGGGACAGCACAGAGCTGTGGAGGGGAATGTCCTGGAGGTGCTGTGGAGCAAGAAGGGCTGTGGGTCACCAGGCTGCCACCACCCTGCTGTCCTCACCACCTGTACCCTCCCCTCCCGCAGTGACCAACCCCTGTGACCGCAAGAAGTGCGAGTGGCTCTGCCTGCTCAGCCCCAGCGGCCCCGTGTGCACCTGCCCCAACGGCAAACGCCTGGACAACGGCACCTGCGTGGTCATTCCCTCGCCCACCGTCTCCCCCGTCGGTGGGTAACGCCGGAGGAGGGGAGGATGAGGATGAGGAGGGAGGTCGGGTCCTGCCAGCACAGTTCAGCTCACCTCCATGCCCTCCATCCCTCCCTCCCAGTGCCCACCACCGACACGTGTGACCTGATGTGCCTGAACGGCGGCAGCTGCTTCCTCAACGCCCGCAAACAGGCCAAGTGCCGCTGCCAGCCGCGCTACAACGGGGACAAGTGCCAGATCGACCAGTGCTGGGACTACTGCCGGAACGGGGGCACCTGCGCCGCCTCCCCCTCAGGTGAGACGGGAGGTCACGGCCGGTCCTGAGCGGACGGACGGAGGGGTGGGCACGAGCTGACGGGTCTCGTCCCTAGGAATGCCGACCTGCCGCTGCCCCACCGGCTTCACCGGGCCCCGGTGCAACCAGCAGGTGTGCACAGACTACTGCCAGCACAACGGCAGCTGCACCGTCAACCAGGGCAACCAGCCCACCTGCCGCTGCCTGCCCACCTTCATCGGGGACCGCTGCCAGTACCGTGAGTGCCGCCTGCAGCGCCGCGGCGTGGGGACAGCAACGGGGGCATCGGGAGGATGGGTGTCCCTCACCTGGGGATGGCTGGGGACAGCAGTGGGGGCGTCGGGAGGATGGGTGTCCCTCACCTGGGGATGGCTGGGGACAGCAGTGGGGACATCGGGAGGATGGGTGTCCCTCACCTGGGGATGGCTGGGGACAGCAACGGGGGC
>VWPU01002211.1:0-17767 GCA_013398955.1 Callaeas wilsoni
CCCCCACCTGCCGCCATGGCGAGCGCCGCCGGCTCAACCGTCCCGCGCGGCCGCAGCCAATCAGCGGCGCGCTACCGCCTGCCACGTGACCCAGCCCCGCCCCTAGCCCCGCCCCCTGTGCTCTGGCCACGCCCCCTGCCCCTCCCCGTGGGCGCGACACGATGGCGACAGAGCCGGGCCGGAGCGCTCGGGGCGAGGGGACTTTATGTGCCCGGGGGCTCAGAGCGAAGGGTCGCCGAAGCCGAAGCGGAGCTGGGCGGCGCGGATCTCCCGCAGCAGCGCGTCGTTCTGCAGGCCGAGCTGCGGGGAAGGGGAGCGGGGTCAGGGCCGGGCTTTGCGGGACTGCCCCGGAGCTAAAGGGCCGCTCGTTGGCTTGGCCGCGACACCGACGGGACGGGGAGCATCCCGTGGCACCGCCGCACACCCAGCTCGGGAGGGAGCAGGGTGAGCGGTTCGTGCTGCCTCCAGCCCCGCCCGCCCCGCAGGGCACGAACCTTGACGGTGTATTTGTAGCACTGCTCTGCCTCCAGCTGCCGCCCGCCCTGCAGCCGCCACCAGAGCACCAGGGAGCAAATCGTGGGGTGGGTTAGGCAGGAAAAGACCTCTGAGACCATCAAATCCACCCATTCCCTCAGCACTGCCAAGGCCACCACCAAACCATGTCCCCAAGTGCCACATCCACACGGTTTTAAAATCCATCCAGGGATGGTGACCCCACCACTGCTCCGGGCAGCTGTGCCAGTGACTGACCATCCTTCCCATGAAGAAATTTTACCAATATCCAACCTAAATTAAGCCTCCCCGGTGCAACTTGAGGCTGTTTCCCCTTGTCCTGTCCCTGTTCTCTGGGAGCAGAGCCCGACCCCCCCCGCTGCCCCCTCCTGCCAGGGAGTTGTGCAGAGCCAGAAGGTCCCCCCCGAGCCTCCTTTTCTCCAGGCTGAGCCCCCCTCAACTCCCTCAGCCGCTCCTGGTGCTCCAGCCCCTTTCCCATCTCCATTCCCTTCTCTGGACACACTCTGGCCCCTCAATATCTGTCTTATCATGAGGCGCCCAGAACTGACCCCAGGATTTAGGGTGCCTCAGCAGCGTCCAGCACCCCAGGAAAGACATGGCATCTCAGTGAAATGACATTTGTAAGAAGCTCAGCAGGGAGGACTACCCTGGGGCAGTCAGTGCCTCAGGGTGCTGCTTTTGCCATCCAAGCACTCACTTTCCCCGAGCACAGCCCCCAAAGTTTTTATCAGAGCTCTACACCAGCTCTTCAGGTTTGTGAGCAGATGCCAACACCCCGCCCCAGCCCCATAAATCCCCCCATAAACCCCGGTCCAGCAGGCTGGCACGGGCTGGGCACTCACTTGCAGGCAGATGAGGGCGAGATATCCCCACACTTCAGCGTTGGTGTTATTTAGGGCATTGGCTTCGGAGAGAGCATCTTCTGCTTCCAGCATCTCTTCCAGCTTGAGGGAGAGAAGGAGAAGCATGGACAAAGGACAAAGAGCAGGCAGAAAGGGCTTCCCAGCTGAACAGGCATTGCTCTAACAGCAGAAGAAATCAGTGCAACAGAAGCTCCTAGGAGGGCTTCCCTGAAGTGCAGGGGAAAGGATTTAGGGCACAGGTAAAGAGTTCTCCTCAGTGCCAGCATCCAGATCTCCAGTCTGGAGCAGGAGCTTCCCACTGCTGACCCCCATGGGATCACACACTATTTCTAAATTAGCCCCCAGCTGTAAAGAAAGCAGCACAAACCCCTTCAGCTCCAGGAACTGAGTGATCCAGCTCCATAAGGAAACCTGGCAGTGTTCCTGTGCCCTATTCCTGCTGTGCAGCAGCTCTGGGCAGGCAGGGGTAGCTGGTGCCCAGGCTACCACTCACCTCCCTGACCTGATTCCACAGCCTCCCAGGAGGTAGACATTTAGCCAAGGGGGAAACAGAAGTTCAAATTCCTTCCCTGATTGCTTCCTCGGCCAAACTCCCTTGGAGGAACCTGGCAAGGTGTCCCTTGGGGAGATACCACACTGCTGGTGGCTGGGAGTCTTTGGCAGCCCTTCAGAGGTGCTGGATTCCCTTGGACAGGGAAAACACCGAGATTCCTCCCTGCTGACATCCCACTCAGTGCCTTGGTGGTGACAGGGAGGTCATGTGCAGGCAGGAACTCGCAGCAGAGCCCAGGTTGTTTGCCATGACACCCTGGGGAAGGAGGTGCTGGCAGGAGCTGGGGTGAGGGAGAAGGATGGCTGTTCCCAGAGCAGGGGCTGAAGGTGACACTGTCCGGGTGCCACGCTGGGGCTGTCACAGCACACAGGGCACGGTGGCCTTTGGGAGCACTGGCTCACAGGAAGCCAAGAGCTGCTTTAAACAAGGGGATCCTGCAAAAGCCAGCCCTGTGTCCCATGCCACCAGCTGAAGCCCAGAGGACACGAAGGCAGCTGCACTCACCCTGTAGCAAGCGATGCCCACGCCCAGCCAGGTGAGACAGGAGGCAGAGTTGTCACAGGCGAGCAGGTAAATCTGCTTGGCCCGGCCGTACTGCCAGGAGAGACACAGACACGTTCCCTCTGCACCATCCCATCACTCCACAGACAGGGATTTGCCAAACACCCTGTTTCCGTGGGGCTCAGGCACCCACTGTCCCCACTGCTGCTGGGGGAGTGATTTGTTTTGTGGTAACTTCCCCTCCACAGCCCGGCTGGCTGCTCACCTCTTTTTCTTCCAGGTAGATGGAGCCCAGGCGCAGGTAGACAAAGTGCATATCCACAGCATCCTCCACAAAGCTGACGACTCGCTCGTAGCAATCCTTTGCCTTCTCAAAGTCCTTCTGCAGGTAGCACAGGTGCCCTTTCTGAGCCCAGACATTTGGATTCTGTGCACCAAAAACCAGGAGTGAGACATGGATGGGAGAAACACCTGGAGGAGGGGGGCTGGGACACCTGCAAGCAGCAGGAAGGAGGAGCTGAGCAGTGTTTAATTGTATTATCACAACAACTCCCTGTGCTGTGGCTGGCAGGAGCAGGGCAGTGCTCGTGGCCACAGTTGGCCACTGCTGAGGCCACAGCTCGAGTGCTGTGTCCAGTTGTGGGCCCCTCAACTGCAGAAGGACATTGAGGGGCTGGAGTGTGTCCAGGGAAGGGAATAGAGCCGGGGAAGGGGCTGGAGCACCAGGAGCAGCTGAGGGAGCTGGGGAAGGGGCTCAGCCTGGAGAAAAGGAGGCTCAGGGGGGACCTTCTGGCTCTGCACAACTCCCTGACAGGAGGGGGCAGGCAGGTGGGGGTCGGGCTCTGCTCCCAGGGAACAGGGACAGGAGAAGGGGAAACAGCCTCAAGTTGTGCCAGGGGAGGTTTAGGTTGGATATTGGGAAATTTCCTTCACTGGAAGGATGGTCAGGCACTGGCTCAGGCTGCCTGGGGCAGTGGTGGGGTCACCATCCCTGGAGGGATTTAAAAGTCACGTGGGTGTGGCACTTGGGGACATGGTTTAATTGTGAACGTGGTGGTGCTGGGGAATGGTTGGTCTTGACGATCTAGAGGGCTTTTCCAACCTAAACAATTCTATGATTCTGTGATATCAGGGCAGGGTTTATGCAGAGGGTTAAGGTCAGTGGGCCGCCTGCAGAACACCAGCAATGGGATCCCCCTCCAGCCCCCTGCCCAGTGTCCTGCCTGCACACAGCATTCCCAGGTGTCACCTTCCCCTGCCTTCCTTTCAACCTGCCTCCCCTAAGCCACCTTCCCTGCAGAGAGCTCAATAGCAACCTTGTTTCTCATGAAACAGAACCTGACTCCCCCACCCAAGGAGAGAGGATCAGGATATACCTATTCAAAGAGAAAAGAAAGGCAGATGCTGCAGAGGGAAAGGCAGACACAGGCTCTGCGATGCTGCCTGTGTGTGCAGGGAGTGACAGGAGGCTGTGACGATGGGATAACAAAGAGAGCAGTGCTGCAGCCACAGCCTGGTGTGACTGCCCTCCCTGCTGAAATGCTCTGGACTAGCACTGGAAAGGTCAAGTGGAAATGAAGCAGGGCCCCTGGGTTCACACACACCGGGACTGCACGGGAATTACCACAGGGTCGATCCGAACGGCCTCGCACAGACACTCCTCACATCTGGGGAAGTCTTCCTGCAGCAAGTAGGTCCAGGCCAGTGCCAGGTAGTAGGCACAGGTGGGGCCTCCCTGAAGGCTCAGCAGCTCGTGGGCCAATGCCTTGTGAACAAACTGGGGAGGAACAGCACAGGTGGTGGTTAGGGGAGCAGGGACACCACGGACAGCCCAGCAGGACAGGGCAGGAGGGCTGAGTGACACATCTCTGACTTCCACAAACAGAAAACACAAAGGAAATGTCTTTTTCCCCTCTTTTGAATGTTGGTCTAGCAGAAAGTGTCCCTGGTCTAGTGGAAGGTGTCCCTGCCCATAGGGGAAATGAGATGAACTTCCAGTTCCCTTCCAAACCAAACCATTCCAGATTCCATGTAGTTGTGTTTTGCTTTAAGCAACTCTTTCTGCCATGTCAAATTTAGGCAGGCAGCACAATGTGGCAACCAGAGATGACTTGGTGGGATAGGCACATTCCACAGTTGATACAAAAATCACTCCGACACACACAAGTGTCTGAATCAAAGGAGTTCAGACATCTTGGAAGCATCACAATAACGGATCCCATCTCCGAATGCACAGGGAAGAGCACCCTGCTGCATTTCTGAGCTGGCTCTGCAGCAGGCAGCGATGGGCTGTGTGCCCACGGCCAGCACTCTGGGCTCAGTACTCTGCCTGGCCACACTTTTGCATCTCCGGGCAGTGGTGGCTTTGCTCCCTCTTGTGCTCAGCCTCTGGAGTGGCCGTGGCTCATTCTCTGAGGCCGAGAAACGGGCTGGCTGGAGCTCTTTGGGAATAAACCAACCTCCCTTCCCACTCCTCCACTCCCTGTTAAACTGACCCGGACAGCATTGACTTTCATCAGGAATTCCACTGTCTTCATGAAGATTGTGCAGGGCGGTGGCTGAGGTCCTGGAGCAGGACGTGGTGCTGCAAGAAAATGTGTCTCTGTCAGTCCCAAAGTGGAGGTTTTATTTCTGGAGCCAAAGGAGGACCTGACATCCCAGTGGGGACAGAAAAATCTCTGAAGCATGGAGCAAAACCCAGGAGGTGGCAGGGGAAGCTGAAGCAGAGATTAACTCAGCATTTCCTTCTAAATGGCTTAAGTTTTGTAGGAGATCTGAAAAGGAATGATGCTCTTCACTCGCTAATTTTTCAGTCCAAACCCAGAGGAAAAAAGGTGGGAATTTATGAATAATGCTTGTCAGAGACAACTGAAGTAAGGCTCCTGCCTCCCCAAACCAACCAGGGGGCCCTGAGGCACCCAGCACTGCCATCTCCACCGCCAGTGGGGCTGTGGAGGAGGCAGATCACACACCACACAACCAGAGGGGATCCCCAGGACACTTCCAGAGCTGGCATCTCGGGAGGAAGAAAAGGAAGGTGCAGGGTGCAGTGACATGAGGGAGGCAGCTGCATTCACCTGCTGGCTGTCCATCCTGAGATGTGCTGCTCTGAAAATCGGGGTGAACCTGCTTTGCCTGCATTCCCTGGCTCAGGAGAGACACGGCATCGCGGGGGCCATGGCTCGTTGCTCCCACGTTACTCCCCACCATTCCCACAGGACCATCTCCCAGCACTGGGCTCTCCAGGTCCCCATTCCCAAACCTTCCGGGGCTTCCTGCAGTGCTGTAGCCTCTTCCTTGGATGTCACACCCTCCACCATCTCTGGCAGTTTGTCAGCTGAGCCATCTGGAATCTTCTCTGGGATGAAACCAACAACAATCGTTAGGTGGAAAACCATAAACTGCCCAGTTTAGAACATGATTCCACAAAAAAAAAAAAAATAGAGAAGACAGAAAATATAAAAGATCTATCGGGTTTTTAAAGCTGAGAAGAAATTTCTTTGCAGGAGGCAATTCCTGGGTTTTGAGCATAAGGTTACCATGTGAAGTCAGAAACAGATATAAATGAGGCAGGATGAGAGGAAACAGCCTCAAGTTGCACCAGAGATGTCTAGGTTGGATGATAGGAAAAAATTTTTTCACAGAAAGGGTGGTCAGGCATTGGAACAGGCTGCCCAGGGCAATGGTGGAGTCCCCATCCCTGGAAAATGTTCAAAAGCTGTGTGGATGTGACAGTTGGAGACATGGGTTAGTGGTGAACACAGCAGTGCTGGGTTAACAGTTGGACTGGAAGATCTTGGAGGTCCTTTCCAACCTTAGTCATGCCATGATTCTATGAATATCCCTCTCATAATCAGAAGGGACAAAAACCCGCATGTGTCATGAGCCTGCCTGCCTGAGGCAGTGTGCATGAGTGGTGATAACGTTAAAAATAAAGCCAGTCAGCATTTCCTGCAGCCTGGCCAAATATTTGGGACTCAGGACAGACAGTCTCAGCTCAGGCTGGACTCAGAGAGGCTCCAAAGGAAGCCTTGGCCTCAGGGTCACTGCCAAGCAGCTGGTTTGCCCTTTGGATTGGTGAGGCAGAGCTTTCTGAGCTGCGTGGGGAACTCACAGTGACAGCTTCCGTGGAATTCTGTTCTAGCTCACAGTCCACATCTTCTACCTTTACCCTTTGTACTTCTCCTCTTAAAAACTCTCCTCTCCTTCCACCATTCACCACTGAGCTCCAAGCCCCTCCTTGCTGGTGGCAGGGCACCTCCTGGCTTTGCCTGTTACCTGGGTCTGTGCTGGGAGAACTGGGCTTTTTCCCTTCTCCCTCAGCAGCCTCAAGGATTCTCCTCTCCTCCTCAAGCTGTGCTCGCAGGAGCTTCTTAGCCTCACGGAAGTTCCTTTCTGCCTGAATGTAATTATTCTGCAGCTCATAAAACAAACCTGTGGGAGAGACACAGCAGCATCAGCAGACACCCAAAGGAAGCAAAATCCTTCCCTCAGCCCTCAGCTTGGAGCAGGGAGAAGAGGACTGGGGGCAGGACCAATGCTTGGCTCTACAGGAATACCTTGAGCACCAGACTGGCTTGGTTTTGTACCTGAGAGGGTCCAGGCTATGATGCTGGATGGCTCCAAGCAGCAGGCATCCTCAAAGAAAATCTCTGCCTCTTCAAAGTGCTGCAGCTTGACAGCCACAATCCCACAGAGCAGCAAGCTGGGGCACGAGCAGGGTCAGCCTTGCAGCCCCAGCAGCCGTGTGGGGATACACTGGGCACCCTCCCCACCCACCGGGAGCACTCAGCACCTTTGGATGTGCTGGGGGTCCAGACAAAGGGCCTGCTGGAAGCATTCCTGGGCTTTGGTGGCGTCCTCGTACAGGAAGCAGAAGGCTCCATAGTCCAGCCAGGACTGGATGTTGTGCTGGTCCTGAGCTATTCTCTGGACAACAGAGATCATCGCTGGAGTCAGGCTCAGCACATGCCATGGACTGGGGAGACAATTCTGGAATGACCATGGCTTCCCTGGCCACCCCAGCCCGGTTTATCAGGAATCAAGCCCTTATCCATCACATGCAAGGGTGTCTCCTAACTGGGATCGTGCTGGAAGCCCACTTCCTCTAAGCCTCCTCCACCTAACGCGTGTCCTCCAGCTCCAGCTGCCGCCTCCTAGAGCCCAGTGTCCTCAGAACTGACGCAGCCCATCCCATTTCCCCTGGCCTCGAGGCTGGAGTCCTCGGTGACCCGGCCAGGGACAGTCTCACATCCTGCAGAGAGCAGCATCTCCCTGGAAAATCCCTCCCATTCAGCCTGAGTATCCTGCTGATGCTCAGCTCCTTCCTCCCTCCACCACAGCCGGGGCTGGCTGAGCTGTGAGCAGTGGCCCCACTGCGATGCTGTGCTGTGCCAGCCCACACAGGTCATGGCAGGAAAGAACTGGGGCTCCCTTACCTGCTTGTAGAAGAGAGAGGCCAGTTCGAAGTCCTTGTTGGCTTCAGCTTCACGAGCAAAGAGCCAGAGCTGCTCCCTCGTCGTGCAGGATGGAGGGGCAGGAGAAACATCTTCCCCAGACAGGAGCTGGTAGGGAAGGAGACAGTGTCAGCCCTGGGGAAGGGAAGAGTGGTTTGTGTGACCCCAGCAGGGCAGCAGGTCCCACGCCAGCACTGCTCACAGTACAGACCAGTATGGCTGGGGCTGGGCACTGGGAAAGCAAGCTGCTCTGTGGTGGGACACATTCCCGTCATTCCCAGATACCTCTGCCACGCAGGGACAGGGCAGTATCGATTTTTACAAGGACATGAGGTGACAAGACAAGGAGGAAGGGCTTCCCAGTGCCAGAGGGCAGGGTTAGGTATTGGAAAGGAATTCTTTTCTGTGATGGTGGGGAGGCCCTGGCACAGGGTGCCCAGAGAAGCTCTGGCTGCCCCTGGATCCCTGGAAGTGTCCAAGGCCAAGTTGGATGGGACTTGGAGCCACCTGGGCTAGTGGAAGGTGTCCCTGCCTATGGCAGGGGTGGAATGAGATGAGTTTTAAAGGCCCTTCCAACCCAAATCTGTCTTTGATTCTATGATTATGCACAGCATTCCCTAGATCAAGGTGATGACAAACTTCTGTGGGGCCACTCACTGGTGACCCCAGCTCATGCTCTCCCAGCCTCCCTCACCACGTGCCAGCTACAGCAGCTTCACCAGTGGCATCTCACACGTATCCCACCACCAGGATTTTGAGCAGTGGGATACAAATGCACTGGACCCTGCCTCGAGTGTGGCTCATGGTCCACATGTGGCAACTCCAGCAGAGGAAAGCATGAGCCTGCTTCTGTCTTGAAGGCAAAAGTCCTTCACCTGCCCTGGATGCATGGTGAAGCCATGGCTCGAGACACCCAGATCTCCCCCTACCTTGTTCAGGGCAATGTGCATGTGGTCCACCAGATACACGTAGAGCTCACTGAGGAATGCCTGGAGCTGCTCCTTGGTCTCAAATGCCGTGGTCTTCAGGTATTTCTCCCTCACAATCTTCACCACAGAATACTGTGGAGACAAGAGACATTGGACAAGGCAGGTTCCCCCCCGTGCCCCCCACCAGCTTTGTAATCAGAGACAGAAAATATTCATTTTGCCTGAAGCTCCAACTTAGTTCTGAGAAATAAATCCAGCCCACCACTGATAAAAGTAAAAAAAAGCAAGCAAGGGGAATTTCCTTTCCCACCTCCCTGACACACCCTTTAGGGACAGCATGTGGATGGCTCATCTCCTCAGGACAGAGAGGAGGTCTCCAGGAAGAGTGTGGCTGAGGCTGAGCAGCTGAGAGAGCAGAACCTCCTTTCCCTGCCAGGGCAGACTGGGAATGTGAGAGCACCCAGCTTTGCCTTTCTCAGGTTATGAGCATCAGGCAAATGGATGTGAGTAGCTCCCATTGATAGGAAGTGTTCTCTTGGTGTGGGACCAAAGCAGCTTGGTGCCTGCTCCATTAGAGGGGAATCCTGTCCCCTCAGTGCCACTGCAACAGCTCCAGGTGGCAGGAAAGGATTCTGGAGCACCATATCATCCTGAGTTACCACCATGGAGCAGCGGTTCCTCACTGAGAAACTGTCAGGACAAAACAAGCAGGTAAGCAAAAAGCACAAAGGAATCTTCACCTTTAGCTGTTCCTTAAAAGCAAAATATTTCCCAGAAGTATTGAGCTCGTAGTTGAGCTGACGCTTCTGTTCCTCCAGGGTTTCCTGGTCCATCACTCCCTGGTCAGGCAGCTGCTTCCCAAAAAGCTCATGGTATTCTCTCAGGATGGCAACAGCAACACTGGTGACACGTTTGTGATAATCTTCCACTGCCTAGGAAAGAAATAAATAAATTTCACAAACCACTTATGCAATCAACCTTGATATGTATTTGATTTGCCACAGCCCACGCCTCCCATTAACTCCACCTGACTCAAGTCTCAATTAGTCTGTCACACATCCTTTCCTGTCCACGCCTGAGGGCTGAGAAAATATCTACAGGTAAACATGAAAGAGCTCCTTCCTGCTAGGATTTTCCATCACAACCCAGTATTCCAGTCACTGCTATCTCTCCTATAGCAATATAATTAGCTGTGAGTAAAATACATCTCATTTACTGGGAGCCTTGAAACCCATGGCCAGCCCTCTTCAGCAGAACCTGTAATCTCCATTATCTTGATCTTCAAAAATTCTTGGTGACCTGAGAAAGGTCAGGGCTGATTCTGTTCAGGTTTGTCTGAGTCTGATGAAGCACAGGGGCTGGTCAGAGACAAGAAACTGTTGGGACTGCCCAGGATAAATGTAAGGTTCTGGTAGGTTCTTTTCCCAGCATTCCATTTCCTTCCAAACACCCCCCGTGGCTGCCTTCCCTCCCTTTGCTCCATCTCTTCATCACTTCCCTTTGAATGGGATGTGAACACGAGTGACGAATGGGTTGCCAAGGCACACTGCTGTGAGGATAACACATACAGAAGTTTCCTTTTCTGTGTATTTCATAGAACATATTGAATTGAAAGGGATCCACAAGGATTGAGTCCAACCCCTGGCGCTGCACAGACACCCGAGCAATCCCACCCTGGGCCTGAGAGCATTGTCCAAGCACTCCTGGAGCTCTGGCAGTCTTGGGGCCGTGACCATTCCCTGGGGAGCCTGTTCAGTGCCCAGCCACTCTTCTACTAATATCCATTAAAACCTCCCCTGACACAGCTCCAGCCATTCCCTCAGGTCCTGTCACTGGTCACAGAGAGCAGAGATTGAAGATGCCCCTTGTGAGGAAGCTGCAGACCCCAACGAGCTCTGCCCTCAGTCTCTCTTCTCCAGGCTGAACATTCCAAGTGACCTCACCACTCCTCACATGGCCCTATTCCCTTCTAGACCCTTCAGCATCTTTGTAGCCCTGCACCCTCGTCCTCTTCAAACCTCACTCCCATGTTGCTGTGGGCTGAGAATGAAGACTCTGTTGTGTGAGAGGGATGAGAGCAGGATGGGGTGGCAGAATGGTGGCAAGGCCACAGGCTTTCACTCGTACCTTCCTGGCTCCCTCCGTCCGGGGTGGCAGTGCGGGGCGGGGAGGAATCATCTCCTTGACCCTGTCAGTGAGAGCAGAGGAGAGATCAGCAGATCCACTGCCAGGGATGTTGGCTTGTGCAGTGTGAGGGCTCCGACCTGCCATCGTGTCCCTGAGACACCTCACAGGGACCTGGGAGGAAAATGGAAGTCTCAGACCAAGAGTGAACAGGTCCCTACAGCGGATGGTTGTGGCTCATCATGACAGGGTTAACATTTACTGCTGACCCAAACTGCTCTCCTGGAGCAGCAGATCTGTGTCTTGGAGCTCCTGGTTCTGCAGAGCAGCTGTAAGGAAGGAACCAGCCTGAGGAAAGCTCTGTAGAATTTGGTCACTGAACAGCCCAGGCAGCCTGACCCATCAGTTCCCAACATCGCCCAGTGTGGCTGTGGCACCTCATCCCTTGGCCGCACGTCGAGCCCCAGACAGCAACCTCAGACCCCCAGGACCACACCAGCCCTGCCTGTGCCTCTGCTGGAGTTACAATGACCTTTCGTTAGGATTAGCATATTTTTAACCAAGATTTTATTAAGGTGAGGGTGGCTGAGCACTGGAGCAGGATTCTCCGTGGAGTCTCCTTCCCTGGATATATCCAAAAATCATCTGGACACAGAGCAATGTGTTCTGGGGAACCCCACTTGAACATGAACCTTGGACTAGGTGACCTTCAGTGGTCCCTTGCAAACTGATTCATTCTGGGATTCTGGAATTAAAATCCCTGGTGCCAAACCAGCCTTAATTAACTTAATTTTTTTTCAACGTTTCCTGCTTGCTGGACACCAGAACACCCTCAGTCCTCAGAACACAATCCAGCCCACCAAGCCGAGGTGCCACAGGCTTCGTTCAGGTGCACTTCGTTCAGGTGAACAAGGAGGAGTTACACTGCATCCATACACATTGCAGAAGAGTAGAAATGTATAAAATAGGCCAGGAAAAGGTCTGTTCTAGGAGGGGGTCACCTTCCTCAGCCTGCTCCTCCTGGAAGACAGCAGGTAGCAGTGAGGACAACACACATACCTTCAATGAATGGATGATATTTCTGTTCGAGAGAGACATAAACCTGCACCTCTTATACCTTATTAATCTGCTACATTTTCTATTTTTTTATTCCATAAATTAGATGTGCTATGCCTTTCTATCCCATAACGCAGCAGGGCTGCCACTGGACAGGAACTGGAAGTCTCAAAGCAGCTGAGATGAAAGAGCAGCTCTGCAGCAGAACGACATGAAAACTAACATAAAAGCTGAGGAATGGGTAAAACATTGTGAGAAAACTTCTGGAAAGCTAAAAATAAGAGAATGCTCTGGTGAAGCAACAGCAGCACTACCCGGGGCAGTCCATGCTGGTGGCCAGGACTGACCAAGCCACTGAACATCACATGCAAGAGGCAAGCGCATGGGGATTAGAGGGAAACAAAGCCCAGACAGGAATACAGACATTGCTCTGCTGCTCTGGTGTCTCTTGTTTTGAGAGGAATGGCAGGGAGATGCCAGCTGGGATGAACAAGTGTTTTCCCAACACACCAGATGCCACGTCTAAAGCAGTCTGGCCAAATCCTCCCCCTGATTCCTGTGGGCTTTGTCTCAGGCCTTCTTTGTGGAGTATTCCAAGGGGGGTTTGCTGTACCAGCCTCTCTCCACCCTGCAGAAAGGAGCTGTCAGCCCCACAGCCCATCCTTACGCACCGTCGGACGAGCTCCTCCCGCAGCCGCTTTGGGACCAAGGGTCTGTCCAGCTTTATCTCCATCACCAGGAATGTTCCTGCCTCGCTGTATTGCTGCGGAGACAAACATTGCTCCCTGTGTCGTGCTGTCTGCAGCCAGTGCTGGCACAGTGAAATACTGAGCACACAGCCACAGATCTCCAAGCTGCAGAGATCCAGCTTGTTTTATAACCCACCCTCGGAATGAGTTACAGCAGAAAAATCCAGCTCGAGAAACCAGGCTAGGGAAAAGCAGAGAGCCCAGATAATCAATCTGCCTGCAGAATGAATGTGCATTCCAGAGGAAGAAGCCAAAATATGAAGGGATAATTTAAATAAATGCCTGACAATTTACAGAGACCTTCTAGCCCAGTGCCAGTCTGCTCTCTGGGTGGATGTCACTGGAAGAACTCTGGGACAGCATCTACATAAAACATCCCTTGTCCAACTCACTCTTGAGGAGTTTAATTCTGTGAAAGGTGTGAGACACCAGCATGGTGATGCTCTACAGTCTCTCCTTCTCTTTGGAGAGATATAATTACCTGTCCTTCAAGGCTGAGATTTGTGACATTTTCAGATTCTCCAGTGCCATCTGACAACTGGATTTTGGATTGGTTGAGTAACTATTAGGAAAAAGAAAAGATGTCTCTTGTTTCAGACTCAATAAATCTCGTATCTTTGCAAGTTCAGGGTGTGAGATGGTACATTTGTTCAGGCAGCACGTCCTAAGATTTCAGGATAAGGGAAAGCTGCAGCTTCCTCACAAGGAGCAACTCCAATCTTTGCTCTCTGTGACCAGTGGCAGGACCTGAGGGAATGGCTGGAGCTGTGCCAGGGGTGGATTAGGCTGGATATCAGGGAAAGATTCTTCCCCCAGAGGGTGGTTGGGCACTGTCACGACCCAAGGCTACCAGACCTCCATGAGTGTTTGGACAACACTGTCAGGCACAGGGTGGGATTGTTGGGGTGTCTGTGCACAGCCAGGAATTGGACTCATGATCCCTGTGGATCCCTTCATGTTGAGGAGATTCTGTGATTCTAGGATAATGAGTATCTCTCAGTTGGCTGGGGCAATACAGCATCCATCCCTGGTTCCTGCATGTCCCAGCTTCCTGTGACATGGAAACAGAGCAACCACGGTGCCATGTGCCTCCCTAGACCTTACCATTCCACTGGAATCTTTCTCTTCCTTCTGAGCCTTACTGGGAGCAGCTTTGGAAGCAGGAGAGGTCCCCAGCCCTTCTTTGGCCAGACTGAGCTGTGACCTGCGGTCCTGGAAAATACTGTGCTGAATTTTGGTCTGAAAAATAGAGGGAATAGGCAGAATCAAGGGACAAAGCAGGCTTCCTCACTCCTTTGCCTTAATCTACTCACATCACAAAACACACTGTCAGGGTCTTAAGTGCATTAAGAAGTTCTGTAACCTCATTCTCTCCTCCTAGAGTTCAGCTGCTGATGCTCCAGGCCAGCTCTGATCCTGTGTAGCTGTGAAGCCTCAGGTTAGACTGTGAGACTCAGTGGGGTCTCTCCATCTTCCCTCAAAGAGCTGTGTTTTCACTGAGGACTGGTGAAAACAGTCCTTGATCCTTGCCTGAGATATGTGGTGAACATGCTGGAACCCAGATCCGTGATCCTGAATTCCTGGTGAGTTCCTAGACCTGCCTCACAGCTATGGACTCGCCTGGTGATGAGGACTGCTGCATGAATCTGGCTACTCTCACCATGCCTGCTCCACACATTTTTGGGGGTCCCCACCTGCCTGACAGCATCTCTTGGCTCCCAGCTGATTTTCTGGTGTGGAGCAACTTCCCTGACACCTGCCAGGGAATTGCAAGGAACAGGTTTGTCAGACTGTGTGTTTACACAGTGTTTGACCACCTAGACAGGCTGCTCCCTCCCACACATCCTGGTTACAGGAATTGGGCTAGCAAGAGTTATGGGGATTCTGGGGAGAGGATGGAGCAGCTGCAAGGAAACTCCTTAGGCCAAGAGGCAACCCAAAGTATCTGGGGAATGAGAAGGACTTCACTTGTGACAGATAAATGGCACAGGACAAGCAGCACCACGCAGCCAAGAGGTCATTATTCATGGAAGCAGAGCCCAGCAGACACACTTGTGCCCAGCCCAGCTCTGCAGCAGCCAGTGGGAGCAGGGAGGCAGGAGAAGGGCTGGGATTCACCCGGCTCCTGCACCTGGACCGCAGCCCCACGGGGAGCATGGGTGGTAAAACCAGGCTGTACATCTGCCCTCCTGAAACAAGCTCAGGTCTGTTCCAGGAGGGATAGACTGTGGGAAAATGGAGATGCAACTGTCACTCTTAGTAACAGAGAGGAAAAAACGCAAAGACAAATAAACCTCGGTGAGCTAGAGCTGAAAGAGCTCCAGTGACAGCTTTTTTGGTGGTTGCCGGGGGTAACGCGATCCTTTTAAAGCCACTGTTTGCTCTTCCCAGCAACACAGTTCCCTTGCCCATGTTCCAGACTGGGGAGAGTGGGGCATGCTGGCATAGGAGGGTGTGGAGTGAGATTCAAAGCCTCTCTCAGCCCCCAGACTTGCTCACACCCCCTCCAGAAATCCCCTACCTTGGAGAAATCGGCACCTAAAAGGTTGTATCGTTGTTTTTCTCCATCACCAGAAGGGCACTGAAGGTTCAGATCCAGCTCCAAATCCCACACTGCCCACACTGCCTGCTCCCAAAGACCCTCCTGCCCACTGTCCCTGCTCCCAACCCCTCAGTGCAAACCCAGCTGCAGGGCTGGAGCAGAGCCTGCTGCTCTCACCTTCTCAAACACCTCACGGTCCTGGTAGTTAAAGACACGGAAGGCCCCTCGGATCTGCTTCACCCCAGGGCACAGCAAATGCACCATGTTGACATATGCCACGCCATGGAAGGCAATCTGCTTGTCCTCATCTCCCTGGAAACACAGAGCAAGGGACTGAGATCCTGAACAGGCTGTTATTCTCCTTAAGGGAACAAGGTCACCAATTTCATTAAGAGGAGGCCACACAGCAAACTGATGCACCTGATGAGCCAGTGGGTCTGTCACTGGCACGCAGCCGAGACAACCTGGACGAATACACTGGAGTCATTCCATACGTAGAATATTAATTTTATCCCAATCCCTGTGGGGCAGCTTTTCTAATTCCTGCACACTGCTGTTCTTCAGGGTGGTCTTGTTGAGATGCAACTGGAAGATTATCAGCTGTGTGGTTAGAAATCCAGGTGACCCTACCAGAGTTGTGCATCTCAGGTTGGACAGAAACCAAGTGGCTTAGGAGGTGTGGAAGGCCTGGCTAGAAGGATCATCATCAGAGCTGCAAAATCCTGGCACTGGTGAGTGCTGAAAGGGATTTACACCAACTTATATGACTTTGGGATAGATTAGGAGCTCTGACACAACCAGCTGCCAGGATCAGAACCGTTCTCTAAGGGGCTGTTTCTCTGTTAAACCACCCTGCTTTGGATGCAAAAGCATAACTTACCTACAGCCCAAGAAAGAACGCATGAACTTCCTCAAGGTGTTCCAAATCCCCATTGGCCAAAGATCAGCTCAGTGAATTACTTTTAATTCTCTTTGAAGCCAGGCTGGATAGGCCTCTGAGCAACCAGGTCTGGTGGAAAGTGTCCCTGCCCATGGCAGGGGGTTGGAAGGACATGGAGTCTGGGGTCCCTTCCAACCCAGACTATTCTGTGATTTTAAAAGCCACCCTCTCCCTGTTCCCTTTCCACTGAGCTACCACAGACCATCAGTGAGAGCTGTAAAGAAAAAATACGATCCTCTATCTATTTAACAGCCCTATAAAAGCTGATTTTTCACAAAGCCTCCTGCTCTCTGACTCACTTTGGCTGCTTCAAGGCTGATTTTGGTATCACAAAGGCCTCAAAAGGAAAATGCCTGATAGTGCAATGCTGCTCCACAGGCCAGACCCCACTTTTACCTTGTCAGCTTTGCTGGTTTTCCCTTTGCCAGCTGAGGCCACGGACATCCTGCAGAGCTCCACGGGCCAGTAGCGGCACTCGGCAATGCGCTTCTGCAGGCTGGGCACAAAGCAGATGCAGGATGCACTGAGGAAATGCAGAAAACCAGCTGGAGAGCCCCACCACCCCCCTTTGTGCCCCAGCAGCCCCTCTTGGGTTTACTTCACCCTATTCCCTCAGCAAACACCCTCAGGCCATGGGAACACTGTGATTTGGGGCAGCCTGGGGACATTTTCTCCTCTACCCACTGCTTTGTGCATTTATGGCACAGCCAGCTTTAAAACATCTGTGAGAGCAGCACACTGGGTTTTCTCTCTCCTCCAGCTACTTTAGAAATAAGTAAGAAGGAATGTGATTAACTTTGATATAAATCCTGAATTGTACAGAGCAAGTGGATCCTGAGCTTGCATTTAATGTGGCTGGTGACTCCAACACCAGCAGGCAGGTGGATGGATGTGTAGGGAAAAGAATTTTAAAAAATCAAACAAGATAGAAGGGAGTATTTCCACAGAAGGAGTAATTTGGCTGTGAAATGCACAGCCATGATGCAGCTGAGGCCAGAAAATAGCAGGATTCAAAGATAAATGGAACACTCATCCTGATCTCGAGCGTATCTGGAGCTGCTAAAGGCAACACTTATCCAATAAAAAAGCAAATGAAGAGTGCCCACATGGAGCAAAAGGTTTGAACGTATTTGGGATTCAGTAGAAACTTAATTAGCAGCTCAGAGGAGAGCTGTGGACGCCACTCTACTCCATGTCTGCTCCGCATAACTGCTGCCCCTTCCTTCAAACCGTGGAGGGACCAGCCCCCAGCCCCAGCTGCTGGCTGCGGGAGTGAGCATCTGTGGCCTGGAGACAGCAGCTCCAGCCAATTCATCTTCTCCCTGCACAGCAGAACAAAGCTGCTGCCAGCAGTTCAAGGCAGCTCAAGAGCTGCTCCCTTGCTCAGGTGAACACTTGTGGCCAAGAGACAGCCACAGCAGCCATGGCAGGTGAGGCAGAGCCACGGTTTGACCCCAGGAGGTCCACGAGCACCGGCATGTTGCTGCTCCCTGCCTCAGGTCATTCTGAGCGTGTTCTGGGGTGGGTCCCTCAGGGGTGGG